>MU223225.1:7088640-7124889 GCA_018584345.1 Thuja plicata
CCCTTCTTAGGGTTTTGATCTCCTTTATAAGGATTGATCACTTTGTAATTATTGAATCACTCTCGGGAATTCTCTCAATTCCTTCTCTCAATGATATTTCATATTTCTTGGACATTCTGAGTTGTGTTTCCATTCTTTGCTTTGTGACAGGTTATTATGCTGCAGGTAATCTTGGCTTATGAATTCGACGAATTCTAACATGGTATTAGAGCCTTGCTACTGCTGCCCGTTCTTGAGTTTTTGAAGGTTTTGGAGCTCTGAGGGTTTCGTGGTTCTGGAGGGGATTTTTTGTTTGGAGAAGTTTGAGCAAAAAATGACATCTGGGTTGTGTCCGGAATGCCCCAAAACCCCTATTTTCATATAAGGTACATCCTATTTGGACACGGTTGAAATTTGGACCATATTTTTTCTTGGCACGCTTTATGAGGCAAAAATTTGCCTCAATTTACGTGCCACCTCAATTTCTACGTTGCCTTGATTTCCATACTACCTTGATTTCTGAGTCACCTCATTTTTCATGCTACCTAGTTGCATGGAGGAGAGAGAAAATGATAGCCCTGTGTTTTTTTAATATTTTTTTAAAACAAAAAAAATATAAAGTTTTTTGTATGTTTTTTTCTTTAATAAAAAAAACATCCTTTTTTTTAATATTTTTTCAAAATAAGAAAAATATAAATCTTTTTAAATATTTTATTTCAATAAAAAAAAAAAAAAAATTTTTTGTGTTTTTTTCTTAAAAAAAATACATATGTTTTTTTAATTGTTTTTTTCATTAAATTTTTTTTTTTTTTTTTCTACCAAATTTGGCCGAAAATCTGGAGGCAGTCTAGATTTGGAGGATTACTAGTTTAGCAGGGCTCTGCCAATTTTAGCTAAGGCTTCATGAGATTCATTTGGTTTTTGACCTCGTGGTGGGTTTTTGCTCATAACTTGAGCAAACGGAGGCATTTTTCGCCAAACAAGATATCGACGGAAAGCTGGTTCCGAGGCCGATCTGATTTTTTAGGTTTGGTTATCTGATTTTTCCATCTTGCAGTGATTTTTTCTAGTCAAAGTCAGGGTTCCCTTTTGCACTTCGATCATTATATCTTGCTCCTCTAGACTCCATTTTTCAACTTCTGCATGGTGTCAGAAAGCTGGTTATGTTCTCCTTCTTCTTTATGGGTCTCATTACCAGAATATTCTCTAGGTATTGTTTATACAGTTTTTTGCATTTTTGCAATCTGGTAGATATCTTGGATGTTTCAGGTCGTGGGATCATTTTCTATGCATGGGATGACTCCTTGAGAGCAATTACATATGTTTCTTTAGCTTTTAGTCTTTCTTGGATATTGTATACATCTTTTTCTATAGCTTTATTGCAAACACATTGAGATAAAGTGTCATCATGCATGTTTGGGATCCTGCACATTTTGTGCCTGATTGTACTCACACTATATTATAAAGTGCCATGGGGTGTTGGTGAACCTTTGTCAAGTGAGTGTTTCTTCCACAACATTAGCCTCATGTGTGTCAGCGACTGATCATCCTCGACACATACTTTATTTCTGCTTGTACATTCTTCATCATGCAGTTATTCTTGGTAGTCTCTCAGTGTATCTGTTATACCTCTCCCTATCAACATTATGGGGGGGTATCTGTTGTTGGTTCTAATGCTTCCTTGGTTTGATGGATTGAGCTATATTTTCATTTTGTGTTCCTATATACTAGGCGGATGTAGTGGCTGGTACCTATGCATTTTGGTGAGATAGATCATTTACCATATGGACACTCTTCCTTTGTTCCTATTTTGGAGGCTTCAGACTTGGCATTTTTGCCATCTGTATCTTTGATTTTTGATGTTTGCCTTGTTTTCTATCCTGATTCGAGTAGTGTCATTTGAGGGCACTCATACAGAGCAGTTCTTTGACAGTGTTTGCAGTTTCATGTATCAGAGGTGTTCTACATGTCCTTCCTTTGTTCCTATTTTCTGGGACATTCTCTAGTTTGGAGGTTTCTTCAGTCCTTCACTAGGCTTAATCTCTTTTCGGAGAGGGGTTTTTCCCACCGGGTTTTCTCCCTTTCTCCTCTTTACAGATATTTTTTGTACTTGGGTACCTCATCAGGCCTTGTTGTCGGGACCCATTTCCTGCTTTCAGTAGTTGTTTCTAGGTTTTAGCTTGTCCCTAAGTTTATCTTAAGGGGGGGGGGGGGGGTTAGAGTTAAAANGGGGGGGGGGGGTGGTTAGAGTTAAAAATGTATTTTCACTTATTAATTAAATCATTATTGATTTAATTATTAAAGTCACCTTTCAATTATTAATTAAATCATTATTGATTTGATTATTAAAGTCACCTTTTTATCTGTAGTTCATTTAAGCTAAACTTTAGGCATGCAATAATTGATTCTTTTATTAATTATTCATACAACCTAGGTTTCTCTACCCTTCTTAGGGTTAACCTAGGTTTCTCCACCCTTCTTAGGGTTTTGATCTCCTTTATAAGGATTGATCACTTTGTAATTATTGAATCACTCTCGGGAATTCTCTCAATTCCTTCTCTCAATGATATTTCATATTTCTTGGACATTCTGAGTTGTGTCTCCATTCTTTTCTTTGTGATAGGTTATTATGCTGTAGGTGATCTTGGCTTATGAATTCAAACAAAAGTGACCCTAACTTATACTTTAAGGTAATAAATGGTGATATTTTGATTCTCATTTTATATGTTGACGATTTACTAATCACAGGAGAAGATCGTCTCATCACTGAATGCAAGCAAGACCTTGCTTCTAAATTTGACATGAAGAATCTTACATTACTTCCTTGGTTTAGAAGTATGGCAAAAAGATAATTGCATTATCTTAAATCAAGGAAAATACACTATTGATATATTAAAGAGGTTTGGAATAATGGATAGCAAACCTATGTCTACACCTATGGAGAAAAAATTTCATAAACTCAAAGAAGAAACTTTAGAATAAGAATTAGCAGATCCTACTCTCTATCATCAAATAATTGGGTCATTAATGTATTTGGTCAACACCATACCAAACATTTTCTATGCACCCAGTCAGTTCATGTGTGAACCTAGAAAATTGCATCTAGTCGCAGAAAAACACATATTGAGATATCTCCATGGAACTATTGGACTTGGATTAACGTATGACAATGTTGATCTAAACCTCCATGGATATTCAGACTTAGATTGGGCTGGAAGTGTTTTAGATATAAAGAGTACTTCGGGATGTTGTTTCAGTTTAGGATCTGCCATGATATCTTGGTTCAACAAAAATTAATACTCAGTTGCACAAAGCTCCACTAAAGTTGAATACATTTCCTCATCTCTGGGAGGTCGAGAAGCGATATGGCTAAGAAATCTATTGGTTGGATTGTTTGTACAAGTCCTAGATTTGATAATTATTTACTGTGATAATCAAAGTTGCATACAAATGTCTGTAAATCTTGTATTTCATGATAGGTCGAAATACATTGAGATCTCTTATCACTATGTTAGAGACATGGTGGAAATAATTTTTGTTCAATTGAGATACATTAGTACAGATGAGAAAACAACAAATATTCTAACTAGGCCTCTCTCAACGACAAAAGTGGACCACTTTAGAGGTAAGCTTGGTATGGTAAGAATGAAAAATTTTTATGTAAAATTTTTAATTGAGGTCGAGACTCAATAAATTGTACTAATAATTTATATATGACATATATTATACATAATTTTTATTATCTGATTTATTACATAATGTTGTAGAAACTTCCTGAAAGGTGATGATCTTTCAATGAAGTTTACTTATGGTTACTATTTTAAAGTGACAATTTTAACATAGTTTATCCCACTATCATGATGGATATCATATGGTTGATATCCGCTAATATGTCATGATAGTTCATATATCTTAATATAATATTAACTGAGTAGTGTACAACTACAATGAGTTATATTATTGAGATATATCATGGTGGATGTTCTAAGACGTAACATCTATGGATATGCCATGAAATGATATCTTCTCTGATAGGCTTCATGAGACGTGTTTCCAGTGAACATACCAGAAAAGATATGAGTATGGAGAATATCATATGTTTGATATTCTTGAACTATCTATACTCATGATGATACCGTGAGGTACTAGAACATATGTTATGGTGGATATCATTTTGATATCTATGCATACCACAACCCTCAATGTTGCATTGGGTTAATTATGATACAACAGTTCACTGTAATTGCATGGATAGAAATAATCCTCTCTAGCTAAGATGGAGTGTTAATGATTGTAGCTTTGATCAAATGATTCCAATCGATGAAATCAAATGTTTGAATGACCTATTGGCCTTAAACATTTAATATCTATCCTTCTCTATTATTTCCATGGAGCATTGTTGATGACAATTATTAAGATGACATATATATATATATATATATATATATATTATATATATATAATATATATATGACATATATTATATATATTATTGTCATATACATTATAATGATGATAATAAATTAAACAAATTTTATTTTTTATATTGACCATAATGTCGATTATGTGAAACAACTTAATATCAATGAATACTAACAATAATCGGAAATGCAAGAAAACTATGGTGGCATAGTCGATGATGTTATCGACTATGATGATCACAGTCAATATTGACTGTGGTTATCATAGTCAATAACATTATCGACTATCCTATATCATTGTTGTCAATACATATTATAAGCATAGATCAATGTATCAACTGTGATCATCACTGACTATGGTTATCACAACTGATAACATTGTCGACTATCGTATATTATCGTTGTCAATATATATTATAATATTTTATCATTGTATGAAATGTCTTGCATTATCATTATTATTAAGTTGTGACTCAATTATTATCATTCAATGATATATATTAGCGATAACAAATGAATGATTAAATTGTTGACAAGAGACATGTATCACATAGAGACATGTCCCATTATGTTATATATATACTCAATGCAAGAGTAACTTGGAACACACAGAAGTCTACAAGTGTTATTATAAGTTATAAATAGAGATTCATATCAAGTCTTCTCAAGTAAAAGAAATATATCATCATTGTATTTGCAGTTCATTGTTTTCTCTTAGATATGCATTATCATTACAACAATCTCATAAAGAAAAGGAGTTAGAATATATTCTAACCTAAGTACATTATAATTACATTACATACATTAAGGAAACAAGTTATAAAATTTCAAAATTTCCTCTATTCCTAATCTGATCACAATTTAACAATTTTTTTTAAAAAATATATCATCTAGATTAATTAGGGGCTTCTAATTTATTACAATATCTCACATAGGTTAAGAGGAGTTCAATTGACCACAATCCTTTCATATAGGTTACTAGGAGGATCAAATTGATTACAATTTCTATATAGTCTAACTAGGGGTTCAAAATGTATTACAATCCCTCACATAGCATACTTAGGGGATAAAATTGTTTTCAATCTCTTACACAGCATAAGTAAGGGTCAAATTGATCATAATTTGAGTATTTTTTTTATCCAATTGATCATTTTAATTCAATTTTGCTTAATTTGGGTCAATTTTAACATTTTGGAAATTGGGTTTGTATATTTTTACATTTAAAGTTAGTCTGTGCATTTTCTCTACTTCCTACATGCTTGCTAGCAGAAGCTACACACTTGCAAGCTCTAGCTATGCATTTTCTTAATCTGACCTTTTCTACATTTGATAGGGTCTCTATGCATTTGTTTGTGATTGATGTAAAATTGGCTGGTAAAATCTATTTTTTAGTTTTCTATCTATTCTTTAAATTTCCTAAAAATAGGTAGAATATTGGTTTTTGGTGTTGCTAACCATATTTGGTATAGTTGTTTAGCAAATGTGGAATGAAGGTATTGATTAAAGCTACTAAATTGTTTTATACAAGGTGCTTGACAAAGTTGTGATTTTGATATTTTACGTACTTGTCTAAATTAGATGTTATGTGTTTTGTGCACTTGCACATCATAGTGTGGACCTACTTCTACATGAAGTATACTCTCCCCCTACCTCTAGGATCCTAGGTGTAAGATAAATATGATAGTGACACCCACATTTTCTTTTATTAGAAGGGCCTAAATTGGTGGAAAAAAGTACTCACCCCAAGAGAATGACCCCAATAGTACTTCTTATCCCACTATACAAATTTACACTCAATACAATTTACAAAAGACTCGATTAGCTTGAGTCTCAACCTGATAGTTCCCCAGTACCCACATTCATGTTAGGTATATCAAACCCCTTTACAAGTTTGGGATAGGCTCTTAAGTAATGTCACAATGCTAGGTTGAGTGTTGGGTTCCACTGAAGTTCCCCCACTATGAACATTATTTTAGAGGCCCAAAACCCTATACTTGGTGGTGTTGGAGGTCAAACCTTTGAAGTGTCCCCATACATATTATTCATTGTTGAGACATAAATTCCTCGGTTCATAAGTTTTGTGAACCTTTAGGGTAAGAGGTTAAGTGATCCTTGTTTTGTGTAAGGGGGAGCTAGTAACACTTGATTCTCTCCTTATCCACTTTGTCCAAGTATATTGATTTATCCAAGTGGGGATTCAGTATGCAGTATCCACTATCTAGCCTAGGTTGTGATTGTCTGAACTATTTTTTTGAAATTTATCGATACCAATGAATAAGGCCTTGGGATAATTTAGGCCCCTTTCATATTCTTGGACGCTTTTGTTGGAGTTCAAAATGACCACTTTTTTCATGTGTCTTATTATGTGTGTGTTCAAAAAATATTCCAATAAAACATCACTTTTCTAAAACCTTCAAAAATTTATCCAAACACATTTTTCATATCAAACCTTGATCAAAATATTTCCCAAATCAAAATATTGCAAACAAAAACTTTGGAGCTTTGTTTCAACTTTGCATCCCTTAGGTTGCATCACTTGCATAGTATTCCTTCATCTTAGGTCATTATTCCATCCTTTGATCATTGCCTTAGTCCATCCTATCATATCATGCTTTCTCATTCATTTCACTTGTCCCAGCTTTCCCCCTTGGATCTCATTTAGAACCTTTATCCTTGCTATAATTTTTTCATTTCCATCATACCGTTTGGTCACCCCTTTCATTTTATCTTAGTCCCTTGCTTGTGCTTAGATTCCTTGACATTATAATTATATTTTCGTTATTATATTGTACTCTATCCTCATTTTGTTATAACATCTTTAGAGTTGCATCCAATTTCATTTGTCACCTTGGATTTGCATTTCAAAAACATGTTTAGAGCTATAGGGTATACCTCATCTCCTTTATTTTACATTATCTTCCATTTTTTGGTATCATATTAGGAATTCCCTTATGAATATATCATATAAGTCCACACCCATGGTTGAAACAAGATCCCAAGCTGCTTGAAGATGACAAAATTCCCCATGGCAACCCATGGAAAATTTCAAACCAAGACAATCCCAATTTGATCCCTCACAACTTACATATTTTGATAACAATAGGGGATCACCAAAAAATTCCCAAATAGAATTATAGATGGATCTATTTGTAGCACCACAAAAACCTAACTTTTGATAAAACATTGAAATTTCACTTTGAGAAATGGAACAAAGATCGTACCTCTCATATTGAATTGAGATTCCATCTAGGTCATGATAATACTCGACAAAAATCACCTCTAAAATGTCAAAAGGAATCCCATGTCCACATTCAATCTCAATCATCCTTAGATTTAAAATCCTTAATAGGGTGTCATGACTCTTTGGTATGCAAGACAATGAAGAATCCCAAATTTAGGAAGGCTATATAAGAAAATTTATGCTTGAGGATCCTTGTAGATACCATCTTCACCTCAAAGAAAAACTAGCATCAAGTTCTGAAAACAAATCTATATTTGGTGAAGCTAAATTACAACTTCTCACAAGCAACCAAGAAAATCAAAATAAATCCCAACCTATCTCACAAAAAAATAAATAACCCACTCATCAATGAAATATCACTATAGTATCCTCTATAAATAGAGCATGTGACAATCTAGCATCATCATCACCTCAAAAGGATACATACACGAATCCACACACTGTGACTTTTGGGGCTAAAACATTCCAATTTAATCCATCAAAGGATCCCCAAGTAAGTCAGCAAAAAATGGGACAAAATGAGAATCTGTTTACTACATGTATGCCCTTTGTACCTCCCAGAGGATCAAATAATAACACTAAAAAAAGTATCCCACTTTGCACACCATACCCTTCAAATGCACCTCCAAAGAGACTAAATGAGTCTTTTGCCCAAATTGCATATACCTGGACCAAAATATTTGTTTTCAAATTTGGTAAAAAGCACTCCCTTTGGTAGACCACAATCAAATTTGGGTAAAATACCACAAAACCAATCAATGGATCATGTTCAATTTCAAAAAAAAAGAAAAAACATTGACATATGAATTTTGGTGAATCTCTTGGACGATTGAATTGTGTTAAAAAAAAGAAACAAGATCAATCTAAGGCCACTCAATGTCTACCATTCCAACCCACAACACATCATCATACAAGAACTCAATATAAACCCCAACAACCACTAGTATTTTCTTACATTGGACAATCACACCAAGCACCTCAACATATTTATGTTTAACAATCCCAATCAACACACAAGTAATATGTGTCATGCTAGGAGAAGGTCCCTCCAATGATGCATAATAAATAACATGTACTACAATTTCATCCATTTTATCAACACAATGTCCATAAATGCACAAAGGCACATTATGATCCTTTGATTGTACAACATCCCTCATATCAACCATATCCACCAACTATGAAAAAAATTTATCCTAGGCTGCCATATCAATTCCCCCATCCAAATCAATAACAATGAAATCAATCTCACAACTCATCACCCAAAAGTTCACCAAGGATTTATGTATCTGACCACCATGATCAAAATTGATTTAGAGGCACAGTCTCTTACCAAAAGGGTAACCCAAACATGAATGTCGAGTTTACTAAACCATCACATTCAGATGCGCTAGCACTACAGATCAATAAATTGAAATGACAAGTTGAGGCATTGAAAATTAAGGAAAAAAAGAAGGGACACACAAAGAAAGACTTATGTCCTAATCCCTTTTATAGGGAATTTTATATGCTTCCCTTCCCACCAAATTTTGAGGGACCTAAATTTGAGAAGTACAAAGGAAAAGGAAACCCTAAGGAACATATTAGGGAATTTTATGCATCATGCATAGAGGTTTCTCATGATGATACATATCTCATGTGAGTCTTCCTTGGGAGCCTTGTTGGACAAGCAATGGATTGCTACACTCACGTACTTGGAAACATTAGATCTTGGAAAGAATCGGTTGAGAATTTTATCATGCACTTCACCTTTAATATTACCATTGAGGTCACCATGATAGATTTATGTCCTACCAAAAAAAATATGGGAGAACCTTTCACACTATTATTACAACAATGTCTTTGTATATTCAATCAATGTCCCTTTGACATGTCAGAGGAACAACATTTCAACTTGTTTATTGAAAATATTGTACCCAAATTGATGTATGGATTAAAGATAAAAAGTCCTAGCCCTATCTATAAATTCATCAAAAGGGGACAAACATTTAAAGGGCTCTCACATAGAGGGTTGTCATAAATATTAATGAAGATAATAACAAAAATTCCAATAGATCAAATAAAAAGGGCAAATTTTGATCTTGAAATAAGAATTTCACCAATGATGGAGTGGTTGAGACAAGAACAATTCACAATACCCACACCAAAATTAGTTTCCTAGTGCTTATAGTGCCAAATAACCAATACTCCAATCAACCTCTCCAATTGAATCTCATGACCAATACAATTCAGACGAATCCCAACACAGACCTCCTAGATCCAAGGATGTACCTCCTAGGCAATTCCAACCATCGAGAGAACCTATTGAATCAGTCTTGAAATAATTACTCCAGTCAAATCTGATTCACTTGCCTAAGATAAGGATCAAACCTCTAGTCAAACTTGGGTGGCAGAATGATAGTGATTATTGTAAATACCACTGCACTAAGCGGCACAAGACAGTCGCATATTTTTAATTGAAGCATGACATCCAAGACTTAATTGATTAGGGAGTAATTGAAGTGGAACCACATGTAAAATCCTCTAATACTAAATACAATTTTTTTAAGAATCCATTGCTCGATCATGGGAAGGGGAAATCCTCAAGCTCAAGCTCTAATTCTAAGGGAAATGTGAATTATAATCAAACCCCTCACAATTATACAATAAATTGCTTCCAAGCACTTAATGACCAAGTGTCTACCATCAATATCAAAGTGAAAATTTCCCAATAGGCAATAAAAACTAGACAAGCTAAGCTTACCTTGCAAGGACCTACCCCAAAGTCACAACCTACTAGTCAATACAAACTTCTTGGGGAAAACACTTGCGCACATCTCTATCCAGAAATTGATTCACATATCCCCCATGCATAGAAAAATCTTAGACAAAGTACTTTTCCACTGTTCCCATTGACATAAATGTTAATCACTTTGAGGCCATGATAGGTCATCTTTCAACTTCCCAACATGCCACCTTCATTAAAAAAGATAGGCCTCATGATAAACTCACCACAATGATCCATTACATATAAAAGTATTTGTCCATAGTTGAAAGATCAAGCGAGTGTTGATAGATGGTGGAGAAAGACTAAATATTTTCACATTGATGGTCATAATATCTCTTAAATACAGTAAAGATGGTAAAAATGCATCCATGAGGATAACTATAAAAGTATATGATGATGCAGAACAACCTTCAAAAGGAGTAATTAGTTTACCTATCTAGGTTGGTTAAGCTATAGAAAATACACTGGTACAAGTATTGGACCTAGATTTACCTTTCAACATGATTCTTGGTCATCCCTTAATATATGTGATGAAGATAGTGCCATCTACATATCATCAACACCCAAAATACCCATATAATGGTATGAAAGTCACTATTCTTAGAGATCCTAATCCCTTTCAATATTGTAGCAATTTAAGAGGGACTCATGAATGACAAGTGTCTGTAAACTCAGAAGCATCATCATCTAGTTCCTTGCAATATGTGGACCCTATAAATCTCTTGAAGGGAAAGTTCAAATTCCAAGATCAAGAGTGCAGTGAATATACCATGGATCATTCCTTGAACATTGGAAATTTACCTCCTTCCCTAAAATCCTATGTAAAATCATGTCCCTTATATGAGAAAACAATTGTCATTCAAGGCCAAACTCCCACCACATTTTAAAAATAGGGAGAGTTGAATAAGGAAAGCATTGAAGAGGATCTCTCCAAATGGATCCATAGAGATGAAGAGGACCAACCTCTTGTGTAATTACCCATTGAGAAATATGGACCTAGGTTTAAAATAATACAAAAGAAAGGATAAGATGGACATAATGGTATTGGCATGTAAAATCAAGGCGTCATAGATCCCATTTTACCAAAGATGCAACCTAAGTACAATGGACTCAGATTTATGCCATTACAAATTAGTTCTTATAGTACCAAGGTACCTTTGTATGAAAAGGGGAGTGCTTCCAATGATGAAATGACACCTAAGGAAAATCACCCTGAAAGAGACTCCAATGAATAGGAGTGTTATTCATATTCCTCAGAATCCTATGCCCTAGATATTGTATTTACCAATCCCTATGAGCTATCCTTAGAGGACAAGCATGTAAACACTACTCCTACCCCTATAAAACTTGTGCTTAGGCCTAGATTGAAACTTTTTGGGAAATTGGTACACCTTCAGAATCGTCTGATACTAATATATTTGTCCTAACTTTTAAAACCATAAACCAATAACTATATCATGTTGATGATTACATTCCCTTAGTGTATTTTGAGCTGATAGACTGGGACCAACAAGGACCACCAAATTTGTATTATTTTGAAAATGATGAAGCTATAGCTGAGTTCTTCAGATTGCAAGAAGGAATACCGATGAGTCATCATAAGGAAATATCTACTATTGATTTGAATACTATGATATATTTTGGGGAGTCAAATTTGTCTTCTAGTCACAAAATTAGAAATAAATATAAAGAAAAAAGAGAAAAAGATAGGTCTTCTAATGAAAGTTGTAAGGCGCTTTGGACCACAAAAGAATAATAAAAACAAAGGACATATCTAAGGGTGAAAACCTCTATGAGGCACCCAAGAATGTAATACTAGACATACCCCCACATATCAAGAAATGTCTTTGTTTCTAGTAGAAGAGACACAAAAAATAAATCTAGGAACAATTGAAAATCCAAAAATCATTCACTTTGCAACTTCATTGACAGAACAAGAAAAGGAAAATTTTACCCCATTCTTCTCAGAGAGGAATGCCAATTTTGCATGGAATAATGTGAACATACCAATACATAGATCGCGAGTTAGTATTTAATAACCTACCATTGCAACCAGGTGTAAAAATAGTAAAAAATTGAGAAAAATGTGACCCAGATCACACTATTGGTCAAGGAAAAACTCTAGAAATTATTGGATGTGGGTTTCATTAGACTCATTGACTGTGCAGATTGGATCTCAAATTTAGTCACATTGAGTAAGACCATTGGGGGCATTAGAAATTGTATATACTTTAGATATTTGAACAAGGAATGTCTAAAAGATGACTTTCCTCTACTCAATATTGATATCATTGTGGATTTGACAACTAGATATGAAATGTTGTCTTTGATGGATGACTTTTTATGATACTATCAAATCAAAATATCCACATAAGATTAACATAAGATGACATTCACTTGTACAAGGGGGACATACTATTGTAATGTAATGCCCTTCAGTCTTAAAAATGCTAAAGTGACATATCAAAGAGTAATGACAAAAATATTTCATGATTTCATACATAGACAAATTGAAGACATGTTATGAAAATTACTCACTAGAGACAATCATCTAAATATCTTGGATATGATATTTACTAGAATGGATAAATACAATATTTTATTAAAACCTAAGAAATGTTTATTTGGGGTTATGTCAGGAAAACTCCTTGGATGAATTATTTCTTGTTGAGGCATCGATGTGGATCTTGAAAAATTCAAATATATAATGGAAATGCCTCCACCTACCAATCTGACTCAACTAAGAAGTCTTCAAGGAAAAATGTAGTCTATCAAAAGATTCATTGCCTGGTTGGTTGATAAATGTCACCCATCCAACATTTTATTTGTAAGGGTCTTACTTCTAAATGGAATGATTAGTGTCAACAAGCATTTGAAAAACTCAAGGAATGTCTACTCTCACCATTCACACTGATGCCACCCATTGCATTAAAACCATTCCTTGTGTACATCTTAGCAACTGCCACAACAATAGGGACTCTCTTAGCAGAACACAATAAGGAAGGAAAATAAACTAGTATATTATATCAGTTACATGCTTGTTGACTATGAATTGAACTACACACCTATTGAGCGCACATGCCTAGAAATTGTCTTTGTTGCTTAGAAGCTGAGACATTATATGTTGAATCACAAATCACTCCTATTGGAAAAAAATAAATCTATTGAAATATCTACTCAACAAGGAAACTCTCAAAGTGTGTGTAGTTAAGTGGGTAATGATTCTCAGTGAATTTGGCATTGAATACATGGATAGAAAAGCAATAAGATCAACTCACTAATGCACTAATTCTAGATGATCACCCATTACTTTCATATTTATGGGATGAAGGAGTCTTCTTAGTGATTTCCTAAAATGAATGACAACTATTATTTGATGGATCAAATATGGTAAATTTGGATCAGGGGTAAGCATTTTATTTGTCACACCACAGAGAGATGTCATCCCAAAGTCCTAAAAAATAAATTTCCAATGCAGAAATGATATTTTTGAATATGAGGCTTTGATCATAGGACTGAGGATTTCAATACAATGAAATATCAAACATCTTTAAGTATATGTAAACTCCCAATTGTTTAGCCATTAGGTGAATGATAACTATGAGACAAAATATGAGAAACTTTTCCCCTACAAAAAAATGGTTAATACCCTTAAGGACAAATTTAGTACAGTCACATTAAATTAGGTGTCATAACTTCAAAATAAATTTTCAGATGTAACAACTACTATGGCATCAATGCTTGACATTCTACAAAATACAAAGATAGATGAATTCTTGGTCGAACAGTTACTCATGCCATCTTTTGAAGTTTAGCAATCTAAGGTTGTGTACAAAATTGTTGGTCTTGATTCCCTCTGGTAATAATCTATCTATGATTACCTAAGTTCCCAAACCTTACTCCCAGATTTGTCTAGAAACCAACATTGATCTTTATCCGACAAGCCTCTAGATATGTTATCATCGACAACACCCTTTATAGATATCCTTTTGACCAAACCCTCCTAAGGTATCTGGACTTGGAAGAGGCACAAGCTATATTAATGAATTACATAATGGTATATGAGGAGGTCACTTCAATGGTGTGAATATAGCAAAGGAAAATGATGCTCATAGTTTCACAATAAAATATTATAAATGTCAGATGCACGAGGATTTAATTCATGTACCAGTAAAACAAATATGGCCTATTATATCCTCATGACCCTTTTATCAATGAGGAATTGATATTATAGGAAATATTCATCCTACCTTGGAAAATAGCCACAAATTTGTAATCACAACTACATCATCCTTATAAAATGGATTGAGGCTATTCCCATGACTTATATCACAAGAAAGAAGACTACAAAGTTCATTTTGAACTACATCATATGCATATATGGGATACCTTTCACCATTTTTACCGACAAGGGGTGACCTTAGAAAATGAAGATGTAAGAGAACTCTATGAGAAGTTCCATATCTAGTATTGGTTCTCTACTCCAACCTATCTGTAGAGTAACGATCAAGATAAGACATCAAGAACAACTATTATCAAAATTCTCAAAAGGATTGTCAATGATGCTAGCCATGATTGGTATGTACAAATTAATCCAACTTTGTGGGCATCTTGCACAAACATATGCACCCCTATAGGAGCCACACCTTATTCAGTAGTCTCATAGGGTCTTCACTAGCTAGGTAATATTATATCACATGCATTCATATTGGGGGATATTATATCTTAAAAATCAAATGTATATATTGGGAATATAATAGGGACATCGGGCATTTATAAAATTGACATAGGAATACAATATTCATAGGTATTTTTTATTCAACAATATCTATAAGCATGTAAGAAGTAGTAGGAAAATCATTGATAATATAAAATTTGAAAACAATTTTCCTGATAAATGACTAAGCAACGAGTTGGAAAAACCATTTTAATTTTCCAAAATTTGAAAATATGTGGAAACTGGTGCATGGGCTAATAAACTATAACTGATTAAATGCTTGAATATATTAAGTTGATGATCACCAAGATACCAAAAGTTAATGCAAGACATTAAATTAGTTAATGGATTGTATTGTCATTGATGTCAACTTGATATAATCTAATTGGTTATATACAAAGTGTCAAAAACTTCAGAGAATCAGAAAGATAAAGATTATGCTATCAGTAAAGAATAAAAGAATAATATTCACTAAGTGACTACAAACATTGACGGGCAGTGCACCCTGACAGACAGAAAAACTCGAGAAGAAATTCATAGTGATGCCCGAGAAAGAAACCCGACAAGAATTACTGACAAGCAGAACATCACAGTGATGCCCGACGGACAGACAACCCCGATGGAGATGCTGAGGAGAACTGAAGTGTTGACCGAAGATAACAAGAGTTAAAACACCAAAAGGAACTGAAGTTCAGAAATGACAAAAGACTCAGCTAGCAAGAGCTAAAGATAGAGTTAACTGGTTGTTAATATTGTTTTCATTGACAAGTTAAAGCCAGAGATAAGAGAAATATTTAAAGTTGTTTTATTCCATTTGTCATAGAGAAATCTACGAGATAAAACTGAAGTAAAGGTTTAAAGAAAGATTGGCTAAAATTGCAGATCACACCAAGAAAAAGAAAGTCAAGAACTAAGAAATGGTGATATCATGTCTATAAAGAGACAAGATATTTCATTATGAATTAGGGGTGAATAGAGAAAGAGGATACTGAAGAGAAACTGGTGAAGAACAACTGCATAGAGTCCTGATCAATCAAGCTGGGGAACAAAGCTATATTTCTGCAGACACTGAGCAACAAAGAAGCACAACATCACCGAGCAAAAAGAAGTGGAGAAAAGGTATTGAAAAGATACATTGATCAGAAAGGTATTATGAGCTTACAATAGATCTAAAAATATGCAAGTATATATTTGTATATGTGAACAGATCATTTACTGTTTCAATTTAACCATTGGATCAGAAAGTATCTTAACTAAGAAGGAATTAACAATTATTTCTATATTGAGATACATCCCAAGGAGTATCAAAAATTTTGATCATGAAGATATCATGAGATGCCAGATACCAATTGACAAACTACACTAGGTTTGGTCATAGAAGGTAGCATAGAGATGCTCAATATCAAGTGACAAACTATTCTATTTAAATCCTCTAACAAGGTTACACCTAACAGTGTGTTTTTAACCTTTAAAATGGTTGGCTCTTCACCGAGCTCACTTCAGAAGAGTGAAATTTTGGGTTACCGGTCCCAAGTGGTTTTTCCCTTAACAGGATTTCCATATTAAAAATCCATGTTTCAATGTGTTTATGAGTCATTACTTTAGTTTTTTATATTACACATAACTAATTTGGATTAATTTGTATACACTAAGAAATTTACTATATTTCAGTAAATGAAAGACTGATAATCAATCAACAATAAGAATAAGGTTTAACAGTGAACTCCGAGCAGTAGTTATTTGTTAAGATTGTTTGAAGGCATTCATCTTGTAGGACTGGAGATAACTAGAGGCTTAATATTGTGGTACTAAGTTTTTGGGTTGATTTATTGGAATATGTTTGAGGCCACTGATTCACCCTCCCTCTTAGTTATTCTAATAATTGGTATCAGAGCTTGTGTTCTTAGAAAGGGAGTTTAACAACTCAAGCAAAAGATCACAAGATGAAAAAATGAGATGTGCCCAAGTTGAATAAAGACAACTTTGCATCATGGAAAAGTAGAATAAGACTCCACCTATCAGTTATTGGTAATGATGTTACTCAACACCTAGATACTAAATATGTGTTGCCTACAAGACCTCACACACTCGAGCAATTGAGAGAAAAGCATGAGCATAATTGCATGATGACAGAGATTGCTTCCTCACTCTCTAATGCTGAGTTTGAAGATGTCAAAACCTGCACATCTGCAAAAACAAATGTGGGATAAATTGAAGTTGGTACATGGAGGAGATGTTAATGTACTAAGAGCAAAGGTAGAAAGCCTAAGAGGGAGGTTTGATGACCTAAGGATGAAATAAGGAGAAAATATCACTCAGTATAACCGCAGAATCAGAGAGGTAGTCAATGCTATCCGAGGAGTTGGAGGTGCACTTGAAGAAGAGACAGTGGTAAGTAAAATCCTAAGAACCTTACTGCCTGTATATTCTATTAGAGTATCTAATATACAAGAAATGAGAGCAGTTGCAAACCATAATGTTACTCTAGATAGTCTGATTGGTAGATTGATTTCATTTGAAATGAATAACTTTGATAATAGTGTCTTACCATCTATAGAGTATGCATTCAAATATTCTTTGAAAATAAGTAAGTCAAGTCATAAACACACTATGAGGAATGATAGTGAAAGTGATAGTGATGACCAAGGACTTGATGAGATTGAAGCACTAAGGGAAAGAAGATTGTAGAGAGGCAAAGGTAGATACAAAGGTAAATTACCGCTTGTATGTTTTAATTGTAAAGAGGTTGGACACTTTGCTACAAGATGTCCTAATAGAAGAAAAGATGATAGAAGTAATGATAGATCATATAAAAAGAAGTTTGACCGAGGTGATAACAGAGATTACAAAAACAACCAACAATCTGACAAAAGAGATACACAAGACTACAAGGACAAATGAAAGAAAGCTTGTTACCTGGCTGAGAACAGAGCTGATGATACTAACACTGAATCTGATGAAGACATTGAGATGGTATTTGTAGCCACGAAGGATGATTCAGACGAAGAAGAAAGGTATGTAGAGACTGCACTCATATCTAAGGTTAGTAATAATGATGTCTGGATTATAGATAATGGCTGCAATCACCACATGAACGATGATAAACACAAGTTTGAAACTTTTGAATACTATAATGGTGGATCAGTAAGAACGGGTAATGACACACCTTGTCTAGTTGAAGGTAAAGGAACCATAATGTTGAATAAACTGATCAAATGTGAAAATGCTTACTGGGTAAAAGGAATTAATTATAATCTATTGTTTGTTTCACAGCTGAATAACATAGGTCACCAAGTAGCATTTCAAAATAAGAAGGAAAAGATCTTCAATGAATCAGGAAGGTTGATTGGAACTGGTGAACAAACAAAAGGTAACCTTTTCTATCTTGATGACATTAACACCACTTGTTTAATGGCTAGAAATGAAGACATATGGTTGTGGAATAAAAGACTATGCCATGTGAATTTTGAAAACATGATAAAGATAAGCAGTAAAAGGAAAGTAAGAGGCTTACCGAGCATGTCAAAGCCTGAACATATCATGTGCAAGAATTGTCAAAAAGGTAAAATGACAAAGTCTAGTTTCAAGAGTAAAGCTCATACATCTAATGAAATTCTAGAATTAGTCCATACTGATTTATGTGGACCCATGAGGACAATGAGTTACTATGGTGATAGGTATTTCATTATCTTTGTAGATGATTATTCTAGAATGACAAAGTGGTAAGGAATTAAAATGATTAAGATCAGATATATGAGGGGAATTTATTTTAGATGAATTCACTAACTTCTGTAATGAGCATCAAATTAAAAGATAGGTTTCTGCACCAAGAACACCATAGAAAAATGGAATTGCTAAAAGAAGAAACATATCCATTGTTGATTGTGCAAGAACAATGATGATTCAGAAAAGCGTCACTCAAAAATTCTGGAGGGAAGCTGTCAGTACTGCTGTCTACACATTGAACATAGTACAATTGAAGAAGGACACAAAGAAGATGCCCTATGAGCTATGGTATGGTTACAAACCCAATGTAAGTTACTTCAGAATCTTTGGAAGTCAATGTTATATTTTGAAAGATGATAGAAATGGAAAGATTGACCTAAAAGTGAAGAAGGTATCTTTCTAGGGTATTCCACCAAAAGCAAGGCTTATAAATATCTTAACAAGTCCTCTAACAAGATCATTGAAAGTGCAAATGTAAGAATAGATGAATTTTCAGAGAAGAATGATAAGGAAAGAAGAAAAGAACCATAAGAATACAACAAGTTTGTTTGCACTGAAGAACCTGACACTCTACCCGAGAAATAATGTATCACTCCCGAGCAATAGAACATTGCACCCAAGCACCAGGTTGCAATTACCAAAAATCAAGAAATACCTCAAAATGATGTTCCGAGCGATGGAGATCAGAATGATGGACAATGAGCTAAACCAAAACTTGCCAAGTATGTCATAAGATATCATCCACATAATTAGATCATAGGAGACAAGAAGGCTGGAATGAGAACAAGAAGTAAGCCACTAAACACTAGATGTTTACTTTGTGATTTTGAGCCTAAATTTGTTAATACTGCACTTGAAAATAAAGAATGGGTCAGTGCTATGAATGAAGAGATAGAAAAAATTGAGAAGAAAAAGACATGGAAATTAGTACTGAGACCAGATGAAAAGAATGTCATCGGTACCAAATGGATATTCAGAAACAAGCTGAACGAGAATGGAGAAGTCACAAGAAATAAAGCAAGGCTAGTATGCAAGGGGTATGTACAAGAAGAAGGTATTGATTATGGTGAAACCTTTGCATCCATTGCTAGACTAGAAGGAGTAAGAATCTTACTTTCTTATGCTGCATTCAAAGGATTCAAGGTATACCAAATGGATGTCAAATTTGCATTCCTAAATGAAATACTGGAAGAAGAAGTATACATTGAACAGCCAGAAGGGTTTGTTGATCCAGACAAGAGAAACATGGTATGTAGACTACATAAAGCCTTGTATGGATTGAAACAAGCACCTAGAGCCTGGTATGAAAGAATTCACTCCTATCTCATAAGCATTGGATTTGTAAGAACAAGTGAAAATAGCAATCTGTACTTAAAAGAAGATACTGGTGATAATATTCTGATTTCTGAAATATTTGTTGATGATATCATATTTGGGGGTAATGAAATGTTATGTAAACCCTTTGCAAATTAAATGAGAAAAGAGTTTGAAATGTCTATGTTTGGGGAGATCAAATTCTTTCTTGGCCTACAGATTCTTTAACAAGATGCAAGCATATATATCACTTAGTCCAAATACATAAAGGAAGTGTTGAAGATATTCAAGATGGAAGATTCCAAGTCAGTTGGAACACCTATGGCAACCGGATGTAAGTTGACAAAAGAAGACAAATCAAATGAGGTAAATCAGACCTTGTATAGATCAATGATTGGAAAACTAATGTATGTTGTTCATACCAAACCAGATATAGCACATGCAGTTGGAATAGTTGCAAGATTCTCTACTAATTTCAAAGAATCACACATGAATACTATCAAAAGAATTTTGAGATATCTAAAGAACACTAAGGACTATGGCTTATGGTATAACAAAAAGGGTAAATTTGAGCTTCAAGTCTATACAGATGTTGATTGGGCTGGAAACCTAAATGACAGTAAGAGCACAACTGGAGGAGCATTCTTCATGGGTGACAACCTTGTCACATGGATCAACAAGAAACAAGGATGCATCTCACAGTCTACTGCAGAAGCAGAATATGTGGTTGTTGCTGCAAACTGCTCTAATATTGCATGGATAAAAAAATTACTGGAAGGTATGAATATAAATATTCTTGAACCAGTGATTATATATTGTGATAATACCAGTACAATAAACATATCAAAGAATTCAGTCATGCATGCTAAGACTAAGCATATTGCTATCAAGTATCAGTACTTAAGAGAACAAGTGCAAGAAAAGAAGTGATACTAGAATATGTTCAATCTAAGGAACAATTAGCTAACATATTTACCAAGCCATTACCAAAAGATACATTTGAGTACCTGAGATAGAGACTAGGGGTCCAACCCTTGTCTATTGGTTAGTAAGATGACTAGGAGGCTGCATCAACCTACACATAATAAGAAGACCATTTATGTTGTTGCAAGCATAGCAATGGACTGCAAAGATACATATGTACACAACAAGGTACATATCTACACTGAACACTAGAGTCAATGTATTGCTGATGGATAGGGAAATTCAATGAGTATATTATAAAAAGGTGAAAGGATAGAACTGTGACATAATAAAAGTTTACTTTGGCATTGTTGTCAAAGGGAGAGAGATTCGAAGAGAGAGATAATCATTATCCAAAGGGAGAGAATATCTAGAATATCCAAAGGGAGAGATAACATATAAAATATCCATCAAAGGGAGAAAAGATATCCTAAGGGAGAGATGTAACCTGTGAGGGAGAGAACTATCATGAAGGAAAAGATGACTTATTATTGTCAAAGAAAAAGGAGACGATCAAGGAGAGGAATAGTCAAAGGTAGAGAGAACATCATAGAAATATCAGAAGCTGCTACATCTATCCAGTGAAGGGATTGAAGATTGAAGAAAAGGCACTCTGCAAGAAACAAATCTAAGCTATATGAGCTTATCAAGAGCCAGACATTTGTATTGGTTATAGAACAAAAAGAGTTGGGAGAGATTGATGAACTTCAAATGATATATTTCATATTGTATTAGTAATAATATAGTGTGATAATGTAGTGTGTTGCCATCAATGCCAAAGGGAGAGATTGATAAACTATAACTGATTAAATGTTTGAAGATATTAAGTTCAGGATCACCAAGCTACCCAAAGTTAATGCAAGACATTAAATCAATTAATGAATTGTATTGTCATTGATGTTAACTTGATATAATCTAATTAGTTATATAAAAAGTGTCAAAGACTTCAGAGAACAAGAAAGATAAATATTATGCTATCAGTAATGCATAAAAGAATAGTATTCACTAAGTGACTACAAACACTGACGGGCAGTGCACCCCGACAGGTAGAAAAACCTGAGAAGAATTTCACAGTGATGCCCAAGAAAGAAACCTGACAAGCATTATCAACGAGCAGAATCACAAGCATTACCAATAAGAAGAACTTCACAGTGATACCCGACGGACAGACAACCCGATGGAGATGCCAAGGAGAACTAAAATGTTGACCAAAGCTAACAAGAGTTAAAGCATCGAAAGGAACTAAAGTTTAGAAATGACAAAAGACTCAGCTGGCAAGAGCTAAAGATAGAGTTAACTAGTTGTTAATATTGTTTTCATCGATAAGTTAAAGCTAGAGATAACAGAAAGATTTAAAGTTGTTTTATTCCAGTTGTCATAGAGAAATCTATGGGATAAAACTAAAGTAAATCTTTAAAGAAAGATTGGCTAAAATTGCGGATCACACCAAGAACAAGAAAGTCAAGAACTGAGAAACAATGATATCATATCTATAAAGAGACAAGCTAATTTATTATGAATTAGGGGTGAGTAGAGAAAGAGGACGCTGAAGAGAAACTAGTGAAGAACAAATTCATATAGTCTTGATCAATCAAGCTGAGGAACATAGCTATATTTATGCGGACACCGAGCAACAAAGAAGCATAGAATCACCGAGCAGGAAGAAGTGGAGAAAAGGTATTGAAAAGATACATTGATCAAAAAGGTATTATGAGCTTATAATAGATCTTAAAATATGCAAGTCTATAGTTGTATATGTGAATAGATCATTTACTATTTTAATTTAACCATTGGATCAGAAAGTCTCTTAACTGAGCAAGACTTAAAAATTCTTTCTATATTGAGATACATCTCAAGGAGTATCAAAAAGTTTGATCATGAAGATAGCATGAGATGCCAGATACCAATTGACAAACTACACTAGGTTCGGTCATAGAAGGTAGCATAGAGATTCCCAATATCAAGTGACAAACTATTCTATTTAAATCCTCTAACAATGTCACACCTAATAGTGTGTTTGTAACCTTTAATAGGGTTGGCTCTTCACCGAGCTCACTTCAGAAGATTGAAATTTTGGGTTACCGGTCCCAAGTGGTTTTTTCTTTAAAAGGATTTCCATGTTAAAAATCCACGTGTCAATGTGTTTATGATTCATTACTTTAGTGTTTTACATTACACATAACTAATCTGGATTGATTGGTATACACTAAGCAATTTATTATATTTCGGTAAATAAAAGACTGATAATCGGTAAACAGTAAGAATAAGGTTTAACAGTGAACTTCAAGCAGTAGTTATTCGTTAAGATTGTTTGAAGGAATTCATCTTGTAGGAATGAAGATAACTAGAGGCTTAATATTGTGGTACAAAGTTTTTGGGTTGATTTATTGGAATATTTTTGAGGCTGTTGATTCACCCCCTCTCAGTTATTATAACATGCACACCCACCAAATACAAGGAAAGGGATGAATACAAACTTTTGTGGCACTTTTAGTTTTATGCAATATTGTGATTGTAATAAAAGTCCTAATCCTTTGTGGTGACATGATCCTATTTGGCATCCTTATAAGCCAATTTGGTTACATAGCCACCTAGGAAATTTTTTGGGTTTATTTTTGGGTTGGTTTAGGTTAGTTTCCTTGTTTGTGTCAACATGAAAACCTTAGATTGGTGTTGACACCTTGGAAAGGTTTTTTTTTTTTTTGTTGTCTTTTACCATCTTTTCTTGCTAATTTTACAAAGTCGTTGTTGAGCAACTTTTTCTTGTCTTCATGCAAGAATGTGAAGTCGAAGAGTTTCTTGAATGAACCCAATGTAATCTTGGGATTTTGATGTCCCTTGAAGAGGAGAGGTCAAGGAAGTTTAGAGATTATGTTGAAGAACTCTAAATGTATGTTTTGGTGAAGATAATGTTTGCATAATATACAATTTTCCTGCATTTTCCAGTAACAGTTATTTACTATGTGCATGAATGGATTGGATGTGATGTAAAATAAATATAGGAAGCTAGAGAAACTTTTTAACCTTCCATTTGCATCCATTCTGAGATTTTGAAGTGATATAGTTTGTGAGAAAATTGGGTTTTAGTGTTGACTATTCTATTTTGAGTAGTTTTAGCTAGGGTTGTGTTGTAATGGTTTTAGTTTGAATTTCTACCATTGGTTTTCATCGAACCTTGGTGGAATTCAATCTCTTCCCAAGTACTTTAAGATTTCCTTTTCTAATTTTGTGTTCATGCGGGGAGCTGGGAGAAAAATGATGCCCTAGGTGGATATCTCTATGTGGCCACCTATAATTTACTAATGTTTAGTTCACATCTTGTAATGTGGGTCAATCTAGAAGGTCTAGTTTCAGATTCAGATATCTTTAGGGGTCCCTCAACACCTCTAAGTGTTGGTTTGGGGAACCACTTAAAGGAAAAGGGTAGTGCCTTTGTTAATTGGGTCTAATTAGTCCTTTGTAGGGCACTGCCCACCTACAAGTTTAGTTGCTTTGTGTTTAGTGTGGAAGTTTTTCCTTAAGGATTTGATAGGAGGTTAATAAAGGGTATCTAGATCTCTAGTTTTTTTACTAGGTTGTTTGGAGAAATGTTGAACCTATGAAGAAAAACTGAGTGTGCAAGGCTACAAGGAATTTGGAGATTTTGTGAAGCAAGTGTATATCTATGCATTTGATAAACAAAAATAATGCATCGTGCAAGTTGTATTATTCATGTTGAGATGTTTTCCAAGCTTTGTTGAAGCCTCCATCACATTTTGGTGGATTTGATTACTTAGGACCAAGTAACTCCTTAGGGGTCATTGGCATGCTAGTGGGTATAAAGAGAGTTTAGAAATGAATTTGTGGCTTGAATAAAACCTTCATGGTGTTAGAGTCCTTTTTTGAGACCCTAGATTTGATATTCCTCTAGTTGTGTTCCAGAGTACTTGACTCTGCATCATTTTTGGTATCAAAGTGAATTTGGCTACTTTTCTTGGAAAAGAAATTTGGTTTATGTCAAAGATAGAATCTTCAGTCGGAAGTTGCAACATGGTGACAAATGCAGAGATTGCTAAGAAGGTAGTGGATCAGGAGGAATAGAAATAGACTATTGAGAGAAAGGTTGGAATAGTTGGCAGACAAGTTGGATCGAGTTGAAAAGATTTCATAAAAGAGAGAAGTAGATAACCAAGGAACAGATGAAGATGAAGAAGAGGAAGCACCTAAAGAAGAGTTAAATATACCCGATTATCAGAAATGTTTCCTAAAAGATATGGAAACTTTGGGAGGTAAAAAAGTGGAGTTACCCATATTTGATGGGAAAATGAATGTTGAGGCAGTGACAGATTGTATTGAGGCCTTGGAAAATCATTTTGAATGTGAAGGGATCATTGAAGCACAAAAATTGAAAGTGGAAAAGTCTAATATAAAGAGAGCAACATTAACTTGGTGGAGTTTCATCCAAGAGGAAAGAGCTAAAGATGAAAAGAAGAAGATCACATCATGGAAGATGATTGTTACAATGGTGAAGGAGACATACATACCAAAAGACTACAAGGTTAAATTACATCAAAATGGATAGAACCTAAGACAAAGAGAGATGGACATTAGTACCTATATTGAGGAATTTGAAAAGTTGAGTCTCAGATCAAGAATCACAGAGCTTGAATGTGTCAAGGTAGAAAGGCACCTAAATGGTTTGAGAATGAATGTTCAAGAAGAGTTTCAAATGTTGAGTCCTAATACAGTATCAAGATGTTATCAATTTTCTTTGAAAGTGGAAGAAAAGTTTAGAAGAAAACAAGATAAAAAAAATAGAGGTAGGGGAAACAATCATTCAGATGACAAAGCCAGTCAAGAGGAAGAGGACCGAATTCCAACTTTCAAAGTAAAACCAGTCAAGAATCAAATAGGACTGATAATTTCAAAGGGAATTTTAGAGGGAGAAGACCAAATTTTAGAGGAAGGTCACAATGAAGAGGCAATGGACCCATTAAATGTTTTAGTTGTAACCAAGAAGGACATATGGCTTACAAGTTCCCAGAGAAGGTAGGGTCTAGCTCACAAGGAGAAAGAAGAACACATCTAGTTAAATACCATGGCCCTCAGAATAACCATGATTCCTATGGGTATCAAAAATAAGGATAAGAGCTTATTCTAAGAAGAACACTCCTACAAGAACCAATCACCAAGGAGCCACCTCAAAGAAAATTACTTTTAAGGACAAACTACAAATATGGAGGAAAGGTGTGTAAAGTCTTAATTGACTCTGGTTCAATAGAGAATTTTATTTCTCTTGAAATGGTTGATAAAATGAAATTGAGTAGAGTTCCCCATTCATTCCCTTACAAAGTCTCATGACTTAAAAAAGGACAACAAACTCTTGTAGATGAGCAGTCATGGGTTGAATTTTAGATTGGAGCTTATAAGGATAGATTACTAGTTGATGTGGTAAATATGGATGCATGCCACTTACTTTTTGAGAGATCATGGAAATATGACTTAAAAGCCCAACACGATGGAGTTAAAAACACCTACACCATAACTAAAGATGGTAAAATAATTGAGCTGCTACCACTAGAAGAGAAAAATTAGGAAGAACCTAAAGAGAAAGAAGTGAAGGTAATGATGATGGGAAATAATGTGTTTTTTAAGGAAGTAGAATGTGAGGATGTCCCTTTATTTGCACTCATTCCTATGCTTAAAGATAATATGGAGCCTTTTCCTATAGAGATGACTAAGACTAATGAATCTACAAATAAGGACAGTACCATTTTGAAGGTAGAAAGTGTAGAGAAGAAGAAACCAAAGCTGGATGAAGAAGTGGCCACCATTCTTGACAAATATCAAGCTATGGTTGCAGATGATATGCCAAGGAGTCTACCACCAATGAGAGAGATAAGTAACTATATAGATTTCATCCTAGGGTCTACAATACCTAAAAAAGAAGCCTACAAAATAACACCCCAACACAATGAGGAGATGATAAAACAAATTCAGGAGTTGCTTGAATTTGGTATAATTGGAAAGAGCCTAAGCCCATGTGCAATGCCTATTGTTTTTGAACCAAAGAGGGAAGGAACTTGGAGACTTTGTACTAATTCTAAATCCCTCAACAATATTAAAATAAGGTATAGATTTTTCATGCCAAGAATAGAAGATTTATTAGATTGTTTGTGGGGTGGAAGATACTTCTCTAAAATTGATTTGAAGAGTGGGTATCATCAAATAAGGATTAGACCAGGGGATGAATGGAAGAAATTTTTTAAGAGGAATAAGGGGTTGTATGAATGGAAAGTGAGTCCTTTTGGGTTATCCAATTCCCCAAGTACATTTATGAGGCTCATGAATGAAGTCCTCAAGGATTTCACAGGGAAATTTTTCATAGTCTACCTAGATGACATTCCATTTTTCAGTAGCACAAGAGAAGAGCATTTGAAACACAGAGATATGGTGTTGAAGAGGTTACAAGAGGATAACTTGAAGATCAACATGGACAAGTGAATTTTCATGCAATAAGAACTCACATTTCTATAATTTGTGATCTCCAAGGGTACTCTCAAGATGAACCATGACAAGGTAAATGCAATTCTTTCATGGCCCACTCCTAGGACAATTTATGCAGTTAGGAGTTTTTAGGGATTAGCTACTTTTTATGGAAATTTTAGCAGAAGTTTTAGTATGATTTGTGCACCTATCCTAGATACTATCATGGGGGGAAAAAAATGTAAGTTTATTTGGACCAAAGAAGCCAATGACGCCTTTGAACTCCTTAAGCAAAAGGTATCCCAATATCCAGTCCTAAAGTTCCCCGATTTTAACAAAGTTTTCCAAATTCTAGTTGCCATAGGAGGTGTCTTAAGTCAAGAAGGAAGACCCATTGCATTCTTTAGTGAAAAGATAAATGAAGCTAAGAGGAGATATTGATCATATGATCAAAAACTGTATGCATTGGTCCAATCACTCAAAAAGTGGAGACACTATTTGTTGCCTAAAGAATTCATTGTCTACATGGATAACCAAACCCTAAGCTTCATTAATAGAAAAGATAAATTGATCCATATGCATATGAAGTGGGTTGAAACCTTACAAGCCTATACCTTTTCAATCAAGCACAAAAAGGGAGTTGCAAACAAATTTATTGATGCACTAAGTAGGAGAGTTCTTACTATCTCAGAAATTCAAGTGAAGAGTGTTGGAATTGATTCTTTGAAGGACATGTATGCAGCAGATGCCAAAGTTTGGGAAGTGTATTAGGTATTTCTTGATTTGAATGACAGATACCATCATGAATGTTCTGATTATTTGTTACAAGAAGGAATTCTCTTTAAAGGAGGACAGTTATGCATTCCTAAGTGTTCAATGAGAACCAATATCATTCAAGCAAAGCACATTGGTGCTATGTGTGGTCATTTTGGATTAGATAATACATTGGAGCTAGTAAGAAGGCACTAATTTTGGCCAAAGCTACAATTTGATGTTAGAAATTTTGTAGAGACATGTTCTATTTACCAAAAAGCCAAAGGAAGGAGTACAAATGCAGGTTTATATCAACCTTTTCCCATTCCATCAAGACCATGGGAGCATGTAAGAATGGATTTTGTCATGGGATTTACCAAGACCCAAAGAGGATTTGATAGTATTTTTGTTGTTGTGGATAGATTTAGTAAAATGGAACACCTCTTGCCGTGTAAGTCCACTAGTGATGCATCCTATATTGTAGATATTTTCTTCAAAGAGATAGTTAGAATTCATGGATTACCTTTAAATATTATATCATATAAATTCATCAAATTTATTGGTCATTTTTGGAGGACTTTGTGGAAGAGACTACAGACAAACCTATCATTTTCATCAGCCTATCATCCACAAACGGATGGGAAAACAGATGTTGTAAATAGATCATTAGGAAATCTCCTAAGGTGACTCACAAAACAACATGGAGAGAAATGAGATTATATACTTGCTCAAGCTGAATTCTAATACGATGACACAGTCAATAGGAGCACCGACAAGTCACCTTTTTAGATTATTTATGGGATGAATCCAAGGGGAGTGCTTGAACTAAGAAAAATTCCTCATACTGAACCAATTAGTGCAAAAGGAGAACACTTTTCTACAACTATGAAAGACGTTCATGATCAAGTTTAGTCTCAACTACAACAAACTACTCAAAGATACAAACACCAAGGAGATTAAAAGAGGAGAGAAGTCACCTTTGAAGTAGGAGAACTAGTGTGGGCATTTCTCAAGAAGGAAAGGCTACCAAAAGTCAAGCACGCTAAGCTTTTACCCAACAAAGTTGGACCAAGTCAAATTCTAAAAAAATATGGGAAAAATACATACAAAATAAAGTTACTAGAAAAACTTGGTATCTCACCCATCTTCAATGTATGTGATTTGACACCATACAAAGGAGAGATTATTGAAGCTGATGCACAACAAGAAGAAGTGGCACAAGATCTTAAACCATTCCCCAAAAGAGTACCACCACAACTTGAGAAGGTACTAGATACTAGAATCAAGAAGAGTAGAAAGAGAGAGTATAAGGAATACTTAATGAAATATAGAGGACAACCTGAATCAAATGCAATATGGCTTGATGAACATCAGATTTCCAAGAAGGGCTATACACTCCAAAAACTCATCTCAATTGGACTTGATATTTCTTCTTAGGGGAGTATGGTGTAGGGGCACCCGCCAAAGACAGGGAAAAAGATGAAAAATAAGTTTTGTGGAACTTTTAGTTTTATGAAATGTTGTGATTATAATAAAAGTCCTAATCCTTTGTGGTGGCATGATCCTATTTGGCATCCTTATAAGCCAATTTGGTTGCATAGCCACCTAGGAATTTTTTTGGGTTTAGTTTTGGGTTGGTTTAGGTTAGTTTCCTTGTTTGTGTCAACATGAAAACCTTAGATGGGTGTTGAAACCTCAACAAGGTGGTTGTTGTTGTTGTTTTTTTTTTTTTGAGCATCTTTTCTTGATAATTTTAGAAAGTTGTTGTTGAGCAATTTTTTCTTGTCTTCATGAAAGAATGTGAAGTCGAAGAGTTTATTTAATGAAATTGATGGAATCTTGGGATTTTTATGTCCCTTGAAGAGGAGAGGTTGAGGAAGTTCAGATATTATGTTGAAAAACTCTGAATGTATGATTTATTGAAGACAATTTTTGCATAATATACTATTTTCCTGCATTTTCCTATAACAGTGATTTACTATGTGCATGAATGGATTGGATGTGATGTAAAATAAATCTAGGAAGTTGGAGAAACTTGTTACCTTATATTTTCATCCATTATGAGCTTTTGAAGTGTTATAGTTTATGGAAAAATTGGGGTTTAGTAGTTTTAGCTAGGGTTGTGTTGTAATGGTTGTATTTTGAATTTAAACCATTGGTTTTCATCAAACCTTAGTGGAATTCAATATATTCCCATGTAATTTAAGATTTACTTTTATGTTTTTGTGTTCATGAAGGGAGCTGGGAGAAAAATGATGCCCTAGGTGGACATCTCTAGGTGGCCACCTATAATTTACTGATGTTTAGTTCACATATTGTAATGTGGGTTGAGCTAGAAGGTCTAGTTTTGGATTTAGATATTTTTAGGGGCCCCTCAACACCTTGAAGTGTTGGTTTGGAGAAAAATTGAAAGGAAAAGGTAGTTCCTTTTTTTAATTGGGTCTAATTAGCCCTTTGTAGGACACTATCCACCTACAAGTTTAGTTGCTATATGTTTAGTGTGGAGGTTTTTCCTTAAGGATTTTATAGGAGTTCAATAAAGGGTATTTGGATATCTAGTTTGTTTTCTAGGTTGTTTGGAGAAATGTTGAACCAATGAAGGAAAACCAGTGTGCAGGGCTACAAGGAATTTGGAGATTTTGTGAAGCAAGTGTATATCTATGCATTTGGAAAAAAAATGAATGGGTTGTGCAAGTTGTATTATTCATTTTGAGATTTTTTCCAAGATTTTTGGAATCCTCCATCACATTTTGGTGGATTTGAGTACTTAGGACCAAGTAACTCCTTAGGGGTCATTGACATACTAGTGGGCATGGAGAGAGTTTAAAAATGAATTTATGGCTTGAAAAAAACCTTCATGGTGTTAGAGTCCTTTGTTGAGACCATAGAGTTGATATTCCTCTAGTGGTGTTCCAGAGTACTTGAATTTGCATCAGAAACCAACATTGAAGTGGAAGGACCTGCAACTTCAAGTAATTTACATTTTCAAGAGCCACACAAAGATTTCAATCCTAATTGCTCAACATTATATTTTTTCTTTTTCCACTTCCTATTTTCAGTTCTTAGATTGTTGCAATAGTCATTTTTATATTAAATATCTAAACCCTATCCTTTAATATCATTCAAATCATTTTTATTTGTATACCCTAATAGATTCTATAGCAGACTCATTTTCATATGTAACTTGTTTCCTTATGCAATATAAGATGACTCTTGTGGTATACATTATCTTCTTCACATGGATCATGGACTATTTTTATTATTTTCAATGCATTCAAAGGGGTTTTAGAATGAAGAGTATCCACTTTTTATGAGCATTTGAGTAACTTTTTATTTATTTATATAGATAACTACTATAAGATCTAAATTTGGAGGCCTTTGATGCCCTAGATCTCCTAAATAAGATTTATATAATGAAGGGAAATCCTATGTCCAAATTCAGGATATTACGTTTAATTATATTGATCAAAAGGATGGAAAAGAACATGTAAAGAATAATGTAATAAAATGCCTACCTCATGACATAGGAGATCTAGAAAAAATCATTTTTTGAGTTATGTAGACTATTTCTAGAGATGCTGATAGTTGATACCGAACTGGAACGCAGAGATGAACAAAACCCAGAAATATTTTTTTGTTCCGATGTCATCTTATGAAAAAGGTTGACCCTGTACCACTTTTTCCAACGCTGTCTGCATAGATCCAAAAGCATCCCTGTTTTCACAGTCTGAAAGAGATCCGAAAAGGGTATCCAGATCTGGCCTCAGATCCTCTGTCTGGCACCTGAAAATATCTGAAAAGGGGTTTTGGGGGTGGCTATATAGGGTTTTTCCTTAGTCAAACCCCCATTTTGGTGGTTTCCACCACCACGAATAGCCGAATATATAGAATGTATATTGTGTGTGTGTTTCTCTTTGGAAAGAGTCTTTTGAACATGCAATATCAAGATCTAATATTCTAGATTAAAAATCCTAACATAACATGGAAATGAGAAAGCAATGCATAGATTTGAATATGATAAAGAAAGCATACCAAGCCCCCAAGGCTAAAGTATTCCTTTCAACTCACAATCCGTAATTGCTACCCCATGATAATGTCCTTTGAATGCTTGAATGTTGAAGATGGTAGATCTAAAGAGAAAGCCTTTTTGCTTCAATGAAGATCTACAATAACTTGTCTTTGAAGAATGCTTTGATTGAAGATGATGATATGTCCTCCTATCTTGTCCTTATATATTATCCTCTTAATTTATTTCCTCCTTATTTCATCATGCAATCTCCCAATTTTGTTTCATCATCAAATGAAGGCAAAAGAGAGTGTTTATATAGAGATTTCAATATAGGTCTCCTAGGGCAATGTAATGGATCCAAATCCAAATCTCACCTCGAATCATGGTCCAATCACAATCACCAACCAAGGAGGGAACATAATAACTAGAATATCAGAGAAAAAACTTCCGCATCTGAACCCGGGGACCTATTTCAAGTTTCAGACCCCGATAAGCTCCGGATCTGGAAACAGGAACCAACACTTATCAAGGGATAGGGTTGACCTAGGCCCTATCCTAGGATAGGGTTGACCTCAGCCCTAACCTAGGATAGGGTCGACATTTTCCCTATCCTAGGATAGGGTCGACCTCGACCCTGTCCTAAGTTTTCAGGCAGGTCAGCAGGATGTGACAGAAAGGCTCCCAGGTCAATCGGGGACCTAGGAAGGTGGGGGAATGAGTTAGAATGTTAAGAAGGCCTAAAAGGCCTGGAGAGAGAGTAAGATGAGGCCTAAGAGGACCAATACATAGGTCCTACCTAGAAAGAAGATCCATAGAGAGGAAAAATCTAGGAGGATCCATAAGATCCTAACCCTAATTTCACCTAAACATGTAAAAATGCAAATCTATTATGCAAACATACTAAACGAGGGTGCTAAAATCATTCAAATGGAAGTGATTCCATTTTAAGATGATACATTTATCCCCCACTTTAGCTTTGATATGATACTACGTGAATATGCAAGCTAAATTAAGAAAACATCATAAGGTATAAAAAGGATATAACCAAGTCCTCAATGTGAAGATCCTGCAAGAAACCATTAGTATCCGCAACCTGTAGCACACGAGGTTAATGAAAATCCAAAGAACACCTAGATCTTACTATGATGATCTTGAGAAGTATATAGAGCCCCTTATGCCCCCCCTGATTCGGCTTACTAATTCATGGAAGGTGAAAGAGGGTGATAAGGTGAGTTCTATATACTGAATATGCAAGATGTTGAAAAGTCATTTCCTAAACTAGTTAATTTTCCTAAACCTTCCCAAAATGATTCAAGAGGTTAGGTATCTGAATCATGATTCCAATGCTTCTAACGAAACTGAAAATGGAGCTACCGAACTCAAGTTATGATGAAAAGAGTGAATGTCTATCTAAATGCATATAGGAGGAAAATTCGAGTTTAACCTAAATAATTCAAGATGAAACCCTAGAAAAACCCTAATTTACAGCTTATAAATAGGAGAAAGAGATACTTACCTCCTCATTCTTATGATTTACAGAGGTTGAGCAAGGAGATAGGATGCCAAAGAGAGAGGAGTTTCGAGCAAGCCGTATGGAGGTCCTGCGAGAGTGCCTAGCCGGTAGACAGCCGTTGCCTGAGGTAAGTGCCTATTTTTTTAGTATTTGTGATTGAAATATTGATGTTTTTACAGGGAAGGTTGACCCTAACCCAAGAAGGTTGACCCTGACCTAGTATGGTTGACCCTGACCCTTTAAGGTCAACCTTGTTTGGGAAGGTTTTGTCCTTGTTGGGGAGTAGGTTGACCCAGACCCCTAAAGGTTGACCCTGACCCATAAAGGTCGACCTTGTCCTAATAAGGTCGACCCTATCTAGGTTAGGTAGGTTTTGAAGTTAGATAATTTAGAAGGTCTGATATGGTTCATGTCTGTGCTCGCAGGATCCAGTCCATCTACGAGAACATCCCTTCAGAGGGCTACTCTTATCTGTCAGAAGGAGTGTCTCCGAGCATAGCCAGAGGAGACTCGGTTATTAAGAGATGTGGGACTATATTGGGTGACAAATCTACCATAGTTGAGGCTTCATCGGTCGATGATATCAGCCATGATAGAGAGATGGGATGAGGATACATGCTCGTTTCATCTTCCATCAGGCGAGATCCCCATCACCTTGGAGGATGTGTACAGGATCCTGCGACTGCCGATCTGAGGTGAGCCTGCCAGACCAAGAGTACCATGGGGTTCTCCAAAGATTTTTGCAGATTTGGAGTACTATTTGGGATGAGTGCCATAGTTGCAGACTCAGTCAAATCACATTTCAGTAGCAGCCATTCTAGCGGGTCCAACACCTCTGGTACAGAGGGTGATGCTTTGTATTGTTGCCTTGGTTGTAGTGCCCAACACAAAGGGTACAATTTTTCCAGCACCATTCACACATATCATACGCAGGATGGAGAGTGACAGGTTCATTGGCTCATGGGGCCGCAACATGTTGGCTCATCTTTATCATGAGTTGAGTCAGTTGGTGAGATTTTAGTGGGAGAGTCTTATAGTGTGCACATTACTACAGGTGTGGATGTTTGAGCACTATGCATGCACACGACCACAGGGTACTCCTGTGATGATAGATGTGAGTGCACTGAGAGCCTATGCATATCCACTGGCTAGTGTTTGGCAGCACGGAGATATCCTCTATTGGAGGGTATGCTTTGACCGTATACCAGGGACTGATGTGATTTGGAGACCATATTGTCAGATGATGGAGTGGCTCGATACCTGACAGCAGTTGAGACACTCACAGTAGCGCAAGCTGCTAGAGGGCCCTACCCAACATGTCGTGATGCCTTATTATTATGATAGGGTGATGAGGTAGTTTGGTTTGATATTGGGAGTCCCTCATGCAATACCCCGGTATGCATACCCGGTGAGATACTATCAGAGACCCGACGCTATACATTGACCAACAGTAGCTGATATCATGGATAGTGATATAGATGAGATAAAGGATATAAAGGTAGCCCCCGAGCTATCCTATGCCGGTGTAAGCAGAGATTATATTAGATATTGGAGTTTACAAGGGACCCATCCTATCTTTCCTGATGACTACCCCACAGGTGATCCAGGTCCGGAGAGAAACCACTGAGGAGAGGACATACCAGTAGGAGAGGAGGAGGATCTGAGAGATGAGGAGGAGCCTCCCCTTGAGGGATATCCTATGGAGGAGGAGAGAGCAGAGGAGATGCCCCCAGACCATAGTACTGGGACCGGTGTTCAGATAGTCCATGTTACTCCCTTGAGATCACAATGACCTCCTCGAGCGCATACAGAGACACCACCATCGAGGCCTAGACCGAGGGAATGAGGAGAGAGTAGTCATTCCATGCCCCCACCATCTAGATCCTTTAGTGATGCCCAGGTAGGGGATCCAGGTATGACATAGTTGATTAGAATGTTTTTGAATAAAGATTTGAATTAGAATAGAGATTTAAAGAAGTTTTATATTTGAATTTTGTAGGAAGCGTAGCAGAGTGGAGAAGCTTTGTATATGAGATTCTAAAGGATACATGCCTATCCTACTGACTACCAGATGGTGAGAGAGATTCCCTTGCAGGGCGAAGGGATCCTGGAAGACATGCAGATATCTTCCTATGTGTTCAGTAAGAGTTGAGGATGTGCAAGGAAAGAGAAGAGAGAATGACGGCCAAGCTAGAGAGAGCCCAAGAGCAGATCTAGGAAATGAGCATATCGAGGAGTCGCTCACGGACTACCATTCTGAGATCCTCAGCCTCACATCATAGATCCGAGAGAGCTGGGAGCCACTGACCTTCAGAGCATAGGGAGAGAGACTGATAGATATGGCACTTGTGCCACATATGTACCAAACTCTGAAAAGTTTA
>MU223225.1:7130703-7159287 GCA_018584345.1 Thuja plicata
GCATACCAAGCCCCCAAGGCTAAAGTATTCCTATCAACTCACAATCCGTAATTGCTACCCCATGATAATGTCCTTTGAATGCTTGAATGTTGAAGATGGTAGATCTAAAGAGAAAGCCTTCTTGCTTTAGTGAAGATCTACAATAACTTGTCTTTGAAGAATGATTTTATTGAACATGATGATATGTCCTCCTAGCTTGTCCCTCTATATTATCCTCTTACTTGCTTGCCTCCTTATTTCATCATGCAATCTCCCGATTTCGTTTCATCATCAAATGAAGGCAAAAGAGAGTGTTTATATAGAGATTTCAATATAGGTCTCCTAGGGAAATGCAATGGATCCAAATCCAAATCTAACCTCGAATCTTGGTCCAATCACAATCACCAACCAAGGAGGCAACATAATAACTTGAATATCAGAGAAAACACTTCCGCATCCGAACTCGGGGACCTATTTCAAGTTTCAGACCCCGATAAGCTCTGGATTTGGAAACGGGAACCAACACCTATTAGGGGATAGGGTCAACCTCAGCCCTATCCTAAGACAGGGTTGACCTCGGCCCTGTCCTGAGTTTTCAGGTAGGTCAGCAAGATGTGATAGAAAGGCTCCCAGGTCAATCGGGGACCTAGGAAGGTGGTGGAATAAGTCAAAATGTTAAGAAGGCCTAAAAGGCCTGGAGAGAGTGTAAGATGAGGCCTAGGAGGACCAATACATAGGTCCTACCTAGAAAGAAGATCCATGGAGAGGAAAAATCTAGGAGGATCCATAAGATCCTAACCCTAATTTCACCTAAACATGTAAAAATGCAAATCTATTATGCAAACATACTAAACGAGGGTGCTAAACTCATCCAAATGGAAGTGATTCCATTTTAAGATGATACAAATACCAAAGGGGATACCTCCCTTACAAGATGACCAAGACCCCTAACTATTTTTATGAACAAGCCTCATCAATAGCTTCCATAAGGAGAACCACAATCTTGATCATATTCCCCTTCCTCTATGTCTAAGGTTTCTTTTGGTTGTCCAATATCCAAATTTGCAAAAAAACTACCAATTGATGGTTGAGGTGAGTACATCCATTTGGCTATGGTAAGGTAACCACCAGCCAATACATTGATCCTCTCAAGATGAGAGACAAAGAAAAGATCACCATTATTTGCTAAAAAATGGAAAATGGAGTAATATCTAGATTAGCCAGTCCTTCACAAAATAGAGTTAGAGTTTGAGAAAATTTATTCTTCTTGGCCACAACTTCAACATCAAAAAATCTGGCAATAAAACCCTTTTTATGGTCTATTTCCATTCGCATCATATCCACTAAACAACATGTTTATACTCATCACACAGAAATGCATCCACCATCCTTGAAACCTGGTAAAATGCTCCAAAGGCTTCAACCGCCGTGGTAAGGAATATGTCCAATAAGACTCTATTTTGGTAGTGACTGGATGAAAGTGGCCCAATGACTTTCTTGATCGTAGGCAATATGATTCATCTTGGAGATTGAATAACATTATTAGCTTATTATGAACGTTGTTCTCCCCACAATTGCAATATATACCAAAGTGAACTTGAACTACCATACTTCTCCCTTAATAAACTCATAACAAATTGCTTCTATTTGATATAAAAATCTACATTAATTGCTCCTTTTATAGATAAAATCCTCTCTTATCTCCGCTTTAATCAAGGGAATTTGAATCTCCTCCCCAAAAACATAGGGAAAAGATCTTAACATAATTTGTTTACCGTTCACTCGTAACATGAATATATGTATTATAAATTGTATCTTAGGCTAAAAATGGATTTGAATTTGTCTAGTGCAAATAAATATTCTCTACATTTCCAGAGCACAGTCTAGATATGTGGAGGGGAACCTACTGTAGCATATGAGAGCTTTCTTGATTTTTTAGAGAATAGTATTTTTTCTCTTCCCCAAATAGTCTTTTCTATCATTTTTTAACCAAATCCCTCACATTCTCTGTATGGGAGTACTTCTCTATCTTCCTCAATTATCTTCATGAGTTCAAACCATACTTTAGGATTACCACTGATCACTTCTTTTTCAGCTTTATCTATTCTTTCTATGACTTGAATGTGTAAGTATTTTTTCTTTATTTTCGACTTGAATGTGTAAATTTGACTTTCTTTGTATTGGACCTTCACGAATTGGCCAAATCATAATATAGAAAAATGGTGATACGCACCTTCTGCCATATCGCAACCCTCATTCCTCTTTTATTTTAACTTTGAGTGAACTACCTGTATATGATATTCCAGCGAAATCACCATTTCAAAGCCTCTCTATTAAGTTGTATATGATCTCTTGTGAAAAAATGATGTCTTTGTTATTTCAAAAATTTTCTACTATAGTGAAACATACATCCTAGGAAATAGCGATGTCTTCGCTATTTAACAAATGTTCTACTATTGTGAAGCATACATCCTACAAAAGAACGATGTCATCACTATTTCACAAGAGAGCATATACAACTTATAGAAAGGTTGCGAAATGGAAATTTTGCCTGAATATCATATACTGCTAGTTCACAACCCCTTAGTTTAAACAAAGTTTGCATTTTGTAAAATAGCAAAATGAATGTGATAGGTACAAGTGGTTTGAATTATTTTATTATAATTCTATACATTACTTAGCCAATTGATAGGTACATGTATATTGAAATGCAAATGGATCCAATGGTGAATATGGAATATATATAATTGTCATTGGTGAAGAAAATTCCATTTTTGGCACAGTCATTTGTCAAAAAGGTTGTACACTTTCTGACATCCATAATTAAATTATGGATGATGAACTCATTGAATATCCATTCAATTTTATCAGTAGCCTTGGGAATCCTTTAAATATACAACAAGAACAAAAAAGGAAAGCTGCAACACAACTTAGAGGCATTAAGAGGAAATATGACACAATGGATTTTGGAATGCAGGAGTCAAATATGGTGGAAAGTACACCAAACCATTAAAACAATGGAGAGATTTTGGAAGAAGGTATGCATAAACAACCAAGAGTTGGAGATGGATCCGAGTCAGTAGAACAAAGCCTAGTTGTTGAGCTTAATGTATTGGCATCTTGGAATTATAGAGTGAATATTTTAATGCAAGAATTTTTGTAGGAGAAACTTACTCTCAAAGAATGTTTAGAAAAGGAAGAACCTAAAATAAAGATCCATTGTGAAAGTTGTAGCATTGATTATGGAACAGGGGAAGTATCCATGATAGCGTGAACAATTCGTAACTTTAGAGACAATCATATGAAAACAATTTCCCACCAACATCATATTTTAAGGGAGGAAAATGGTGAAGATAATTCAAGTAGCATAGAAAAGAAGGCAATAATGATTAGAGATCGATTTGAGATTGATCAGGAAATTAAATTTCTAGATGATTTCAACAAGACACAAGAGCCTAATTTGTTCAAGGTGGTGGAAGAAACACTTGGAGGCTATGAGGATAAGAAAATAGTAAGAGTGGAATGTACACAATGCAATGAATGGCTTTTTTTCCAACAAGTGGTAATATTGTCAATTCTCTAAATGAACCCATGAAATAAAATAAGCACACCAATACTACAAATTAGGCTTCACATGATACAATTTTTTTAAGGAGTGGCACATCTGGGAGACTGAAGAAGGATACCAATGACAAGGCCTAACAATTTTTTACAAGGTTCTTGGTCCCATCACCATCATCTATACTACATAGGGGTTATACACATTCATATCCTTCTAGTTTAGGTGTGTCAACTAGACAAGTTTAAATTTATTTTGAATATAATTTGTTGGAATGTGTACATATTTGTTTTATCATCTCATTTAAGGTCATTCATCACCATTAATACTGCAATGGTGAGGGTATTTGTATTCCCATATAAACTTATCAATGCATTTTCCAGGCTATAGAGTCAAACATTAGGCTGTAAAGAATCCTCATAAATATCCATGGCAAGAATCATTAGAATATCAGTATGCTAATTCCTAAAATTTACTTATTCCTCTCATACCAGCTTGAAACTCTACTTAGACATCTACATCACATACGTCAACCACTATTGTTTATACAAAGAATTTAACTCCATCCTTGAAAGAGAGCTATTAAACAAACAATACTCATTGCAATCAAAACTTGCAAAGATGAATTCAAAACCTTAGTTTATTAAATTCATATAATTCAAAGTATATTCAAAAGAGACAACTCCATGATGGTTACAATATTTTTTGCACAAAAATGAAACACCTATGCTTAGGAAAAAAACAATACAATTGTCTTGTCTTCTAGTGCAGTTGTTGGGTTGGCTTGCTGGTGGTTCCCAAGTCAAAACAACTTGGTGAGTCCAAAAAACCTATGAGCTTCATCACTATCACACTTGGAAAGTCAGCATCATAGAGGAGACAAAAATGTTAGAGTAATTATCTGTTTACACTTATTAATTAGATTACTTTGATTTAATTAATTAAGTTATTTATTACTCTAGTTTACTTAAGCTATCTCTTAGGTGCATTATAATTAATATTTATATTAATTATTAATGTGCAACCTAGCTTTTCTAGTTTTAGGGTTTCGTTCACCTTTATAGGTTGAACTTTGTAGTTCTTTCTTCATTAATTCAGATTACAATTTAGCTCTCACTTCTTGAGAAACTTCTGAGTTCTTCTCCTTCCCTCTTCCTGCTTCTTTCTTGTTACAAGTTTCTTGCATGCAGGTGTTCTTCGGGTTCTTGTGGATTTGTCTCTCAATTCCTTCGTGATATTAGAGCTTCCCTGCTGCTGCCTGGTCTGAAGGTTTTTGAATCCGTGATTTGAAGAAGAAAACCACAGCTTCTCTAGGGTTTTTTCTTCAAATCTTGAGGAGGCACTTTTTTCTAGAGCACTTTAAGCAAAAATGGACACCACCATCGCGCTCAAAAGGCCTGAGAAAGTAAAAAAATATAAATTTTATAGTTTTTGGCTATAGTGACCTCTGGGAAAAATTTTCTCCCTCCTAGGTCGTATGACACGCAAAATGAGAAATTGATTTCAAAAATCTTGGTTTTCGAGTCTGTTTAGGGATTTTTACGGGCGCTGCCACTGCGCAGCCACCGCGCCACTAGCACGGCACTGCCGTGCCACCGCGACCTGGCCCACGCCGGTGCGCCACCTACAGGTCACCCAACCGCCACCTCCACCGGCCCGCCACTGATAGCACTATCAGCCACCACCACTGCCGACCCACCACCTGTAGCGCTACCCAACTGGCTCGCCACCAGTAGCACCTCCTGACCGCCACTAGTGACATCAGTCACCAGGAAGTGACATCACTTTTCGGCTATCCTGGTTTTTCTGGCGGTTTTTCAAATTTTCCGGTGACCAAAATTTTTTTCCATGAGATAGGCCCATGACGTGCAGACAGTTGTCAAAATTTTTCCCCGGCAGCTGCGACGGTTGTTTGACCGTTAATTTTTTTTCCGTGACTGGTTTTTTCCAGAGAGCTCATTTTCGGAGGAGCAGTTAGTTTTTTGGCCGTAACTTGTGCATACGGTGTCTATTTTTAGAAAATTAAATATTGTCAGAAAGGTGTTTCTGAGCTAGACATGATGATGCTGGTCTCATCTTCTGATTTAGCCATTTGAGCTCTCATTTTTGGTGTTGAAGTAGAGGCTTCAGTTTTCTCTATCTCTGCATCTGGTGTCCAGGTTTTCTTCTCATTTTTTGTACTTTCTACCTTTGTTTCTTTGTTGTACAGGGGAATAGATTTATACATTATGGGGGGTGCATTTTCTTTCTATACTTTAATTCAAAAATGACCCTTCTACTTTCATCTACTTCTTCTCTCAATGTCGGACCCCTCTGTGGCTCGGCTGACTCCACACAATTATCACACTTGGAAAGCACACATGACCAGGCTACTCATGTCACGTGGCTTATGGTCATGTCTAGATGAGAACCAACCTATTTTTTAGTGTCCATTTGAGGCCCTTCAACATAGAAATAAAATGGATGAAGCCATGGGTTTGATTGCACTGCACATTTTAGACAGCCTCCTGTTTCATCAAGATGGTTTGACCACTCCTCGCGCTTATTGGAGAAAGTTTACAGATCTGTTTGGCATAGTGAAAGTATTCAGGGCACTTCAGCTTGATGCAGAGTTGACATCCTTATCTCCTGATATTTTTTCCACCATTGAGGACTTCTTGATGAAGTTCAATGCTCTCCGATCACTTTTACAGGGATGTGGGAAGACTAAATCAGATGACGAGTGTATCTTTCTGATACTCTCAAAGCTTTGTGGAGAGTTCCAAATTTTCTGCTCCACTTTCTATTCCACTATGGATGCCTTGGGTCCTAGGGAAAATATGTCTTCGTTTGTGGCCTTTTGTGATCGGTTGACTTGAGAGTAGTCAAAGATTCAACAGTTGAATGATGCTTCAGGTTCTATGAACCATGCCTTGGTTGCTCACCCATCTCCACAGAAATTGGAGCAAAAACAAGTATCATCATCCACAGAATCTTGGAAGGATTCTCCTTCCTAGCATTCCTCTGGCCCACCTCCTTCACCTAAGGGGAAATCGAAGACAGACAAACCCAAGTGTACTTATTGCAATAAGTTCAATCATGATGAGTCTCAGTGCTTTTAGAAGAAGGTAGATGGATATGCCCAACAGATTGCTGATTTGACAGCTCTTCTTCATAAGAGAAACATTTATATTCCTTCTTCCTCTTCTTGTTGGTCTTCTTCATCATCATCTCAGATAGATGGGTCAGACAATGGAAAGGGTCATGCCTTATGTGCATTTTCTATAGCTCCCTCTTCTAGGTGGTTGCTGGATTCTGGTGCTTCACATCATATGGCATCTTCTTGGATTTCCTTCTCATCTTTTGCGGCCTCTCCTACCCCACACATCTTGATGGGGAATAACACTATTATGCCTGTGTGTGGTCAGGGTTCTATTGACATTGATGGTGGTGCATTCCATGATGTACTATATGTTCCATCCTTGTCATCAAACCTTCTCTCCATTTATCAGATTACTCACAGTGGGACAGAGAAGACAATTGAGTTCACTGGAGATTCTGTACACATTAGAGATAGTGCAACTGGCCACATTATTTCTACAGGGACAGTTGATCATGCCACCTGCATGTACTCCTTCTCCCATTTTGGTCCACCATCTCCAGTGTCGGAGAATAGCTCTCCTACTTCATGAGTGCCTAGTGAGAAGAAGTCGGGTCACCTAAACTTCTGTGTTTCTCCTGAGATCAATGTTGTGGCTTCTCCACCTCCTACTCCTATTGCGCCTGCATTTGTTCAGCATGATTCTTCTTCAACAGTCCCTGTTATGGTCACTTCTTGCATCGAGCCTTCCCCTCCAGTTGTTGAGGGCGTATTCGAGGACATTCATCTCCTCCCAACTGACAGATTCATCCCATCTATTGGCCCACCTTCATTGGGGATCCCATTCTAGGAGTCTCATTCATTCTCCTTTGAGCACCAGCTTGGCCTTCCAGTTTCACCTCTCATTTAGGGGTTTCCTTGTTGCTCCGTACCTCTGTTTCTTCCACATTGGCATTCCATTGGTTTGATCATTCCTATAGGGGTTCCATCATTCAGGGGGGCTTTGGTGTCTCATCCCTCGCTCATGGGGGGGTTTGATTGTACTTATGGTCTTGAGAGAGTCTCTTGAGCCATTCTTTTCTACATTTTTTTCTATCTCTTCTTAGAGTAGGGTTTTTCCCATGCGGTTTTCTCTATTTCTCCTCTTTACAAAGATTTGGTTGTGCTTGGGTACCTGATCAGGCCTTGTTGCCGGGACCCATTTCCTGCTTTCATAGCTATGCTAGGTTATCTTACCTCCTAAGCTTTCACTTAAGGGGGGGTGTTAGAGTAATTATTTGTTTACACTTATTAATTATATCATTTTGATTTAATTAATTAAGTTATTTATTACTCTAGTTTACTTAAGCTATCTCTTAAGTGCATTATAATTAATATTTATATTAATTATTAATGTGCAACCTAGCTTTTTTAGTTTTAGGGTTTTGTTCACTTTTATAGGTTGACCTTTGTAGTTCTTTCTTTGTTAATTCATATTACAATTTAGCTCTCACTTCTTGAGAAACTTCTGATCTCTTCTCCTTCCCTCTTCCTGCTTCTTTCTTGTTATAGGTTTCTTGCATGCAGGTGTTCTTCGGGTTCTGTGGATTTGTCTCTCAAATACTACAAAAAATGCATGATTTTTATTCTCATGCCTCTTGGGGAAGAGCCTAGGATAAGATCCTAAAGGGGTATGACATGCCTCTAAACCCCCATCTTTGGGTCTCACAACCAAACCTTTCTTTATAATCTTCCCTTGAAGGGAAGATTAAGGGTAGAAACATAGATTGGAGTTGTTTTCAAGCTGTAGGAATAACTTGTCCATGCACTTGATCATCTTAACATCTCTGTAACTATTGTGAGACTTATAAACACCTTTGTAGCTACAGAGTGACCTCTCCTCCTTCTCATGGATATGGTCTTTATGTATCTCCTACAACAAGACCAACTGCAACCAAACTTCTTCTACAAAAATCTTCATACTAGCAGCACAACTTGATAGCTTCAGGGCTACAAGAAATACTTCTTGAATGAAAACATATAACCCCACAAGGGTATTTATCCTCTCTTCCTCAAGATTTAACCTATGGAATTTCAAATTGCAAGTAATGGCGGTAACATGTCATTCAATCCCGAGTGCATGTATTGAATAAATCCTGCAAAAGATTGCAAACTTGTTGAATTCTTGGTTGTAGAAAACCCAGTTAGACACTTAAGAGATTTCAACAAAAAACCCTGTGTATCCATGCCTATCTTCATGCCCCTTGAAAATACCATGCGAAAAGTGGGTACCATATTGCACCTTTGGTTTCCACCATCCACCCATGTTGCACCCCACTGTTTAATCATGAATAATAACTAGCCAAGGGAAAGACCCAATAGCCAAGGGAAGGACAAAATACTTGTTGACCTGGCAAAACTAAAAATATTTTAACGAGTTAATCATAAAGACCTTGGATGAAAATGATCTAACCCTCATTACTGGATTATGTAAACTAATTCCAACCTTTGACACATCTTTCTTCTTGGAATATTTTACATTTTCTCATTAGGGAATGGATCAAAACTATCAATCCTAATAGAGGACTTATAAAATGATTTCCATTACTTTTTATGAATAAAGGCTACACAATATATGCTTCCCAAGTTGTTTCAAACTTTTCTACCTAAACATAATAATATGGTATATAATTACATGTCTCCATTAGGCATAGAGTCAAATAAAATCAATTGCATTCATTTTAATTATTTGAACAATATAAATACAACTATGTAATATAATATTCAATTATCACAAATAAGTAATTGAGGGCAGAATAAACTGAAATCTTCTATTATATTTAATGCCTCTGTGAGAAGTACATACAATATTCAATTATCAAAAACAAGTACTTGAGAGCAGAATAAACTAAAATCTTCTATTATCTTTAAAGCCTCCATGAGAAGTAAAAAATGATATCAACTATTTTTTGTATCTATCCTTCTTCTATATTCTATCTTCTAATTCATAGTATCTCATGGCCTTGGTTTCTCCTTTATAGAAAAAGAGGAGAAGTGACAAGTTTTAGACCATTTCATATAGAGCCTTTTCATACCAAAATTACTTAAATAGACAAAAAGACATTTTAATAGTTTATTTTTGTAACATGATAATACATAACACAAATGATGATAAACATTACTTAAATAAATAAAAAGATAGTTTAACAATTTGTTTTTTCAACATGATAACACATAATACAAATAATTATAAACATGTTTTAATTTTGGAAGGGTTGATCACAATGTACATGAAACCTTCATTCATCCTGGATTTCATCTTTGAATTTTGGTGCTTCTAGATTTCTTTTCAGTGTACCTAAGTACTCTTCCTCCCATTTTATCACCTCAATATGTCATATTTATTTGAAACTTAGGATAATAGGCATGTTGATCTTATTATCCTTCCATCTTTTTCATGTCGTTGTCCTTACTTCTACCAAAAGTTTTGCAAAGATAACATCCAGTGTGATAATACTATCTTGGAACATGTTAAATCTTTGAATATTTCCATTCTTCTCTTCTATCATGTGTGTCATGATCTTTGGAACTATTTGTTTGTATTCAAATTTTCAATCATCAAACTCTATCATTTGGCCATCTTTGTCAATTATCTTTGGGATTGTCCAATGTTTGATAGTATGAAAAGCATAGATTTTGCTTATGTCCAAATTTTTTAGGAGCATATGGATATCTTTGAGTTACTTTGAAAAAATTGGAAAGGGTAATATGATGAGATTTCCATTGCTTCAATAAATTTTCAAGATTTGGCTTTTCTTCATGAAACATTCTCTACATTTTTGAGAAACTTCTATACCCCTTATACACATCCTCACATTTTCCTATGACCAACTCTATCTTGTGGAGCAATATTTGTTCAAAAGTTTCAAGGATGATTTGAAACATTTCTTGTGAGTGTTTTTCATTTTCATGTTTTAACATTTTAATCTCATTCTCATATTTTGTTTTCTCTTCATTCCACTCCTTAGTAGCTTTGGTATTGTCAATAGATTTTGGTGGGGTACTCTTGTGTAAGACAATGACCTTGTTTTGATTTTCCTCAAACTTCTTGAACCTCTCTTTAAAAAAGTATTTTCCATATACATTTTGTTTATCATGAAATTTAATTCAACTTCACTCATCTCTAGTTCACCAACACATTGCTCCATGTGTTTCACTTGGTCATAGGTAAACATAGCTTGATGCATAAGTGGTGTAGCTGCTACTAATGGAGAAGTGTTCTGCATGGTTTTCAATATAGCAACACCACCCTTTCCTTTTTCCATGTCTAACAATCTTGGTTTATGAGGACCCTTACAACTAACCCATGATGCAAGCACTTTATTTTTTGGGTCATACCCTTTTCCACTCACCCCTTCATCAGAGTTAAAGTCAACTACCAACATGGGGTCCTCTTATTTTCTTATTTGATCAAGTTAGAACACCATCTTCAATTTTAATCCAAGAACAACTAACATATCCCTTTTTAAAAAAATTTATTTGGCCTCTGTAGGAGTAATGTTAATCTCATAAAATTTAATCTCTCTAAAATTTTGAGTTATGACTTCCTCATGCTTTGCTTCTTCTACACCCATGAGGTTGACCTATTTCCTCTCATTGAACTCCTTCATTTTCATCTTAAGCCAAAAATATTTAAACTCTTGAGAGTTAATGAAATTTCATCCTCCATAAACCTTAGAGACATCATCTCTCTTTCATCAGTAGAATCTATGGGCTATGTATATTTGGGGAGCTGAGCCTCATAACCATTAATTTCATGTCTATATGTGTGTGGACGGGACTAGGGTTTGTAAACTTCTTCATAATCTCTTAGTGCTTTAAGTGCACTAAATACTTCACCAGTATCTTCTTGTCCTTCTGATTCCTCATATTGTACCAAAGGTATAAACACATCTCTCTTTTGTTTCTTTTGTGTAGGATTTGGTATAGATTCTGAACAAGGCATATCATGAATAACAATCCCATGAGGATTCTCAGGTTGGGGTTGATTTTTATCTAGTGTATCAAATGTGTACATTCCATATAGCTTCTAGAAATTGGATAACAATAACTCCATCCTTATTTCTTCATTAGTGTTTTCATCACAAAACTTGGGAAACCCCTTTTTCTTCCTCTTCTCTTCAAATCTATATAGAATATTCCATTTCTTTCCTCTCTGCGTAGCTTCCACAAGCGTGAGGAAATTTATAATTACATGTTATTTGGAAAACTATTTATGTAATATACGCTTGACAATGGAGTGAATGTGGTCTTTAGAATCACATACCCTTTCCTCTTTTGATGACAACTGATAATCATCTTTTAAACACTTTTGTAATTTTTCTATTATGTTAGACCCAATAGAAAATCCAATAAATTTGGAAACATGGGCAAGAATGTCCCCTTCCTTCTTAGTTCTATTAATTCCATTTCAATCCATAACATCTTCCACATGAATTCTAAAAATGCAAGCCTTTCAGGTACAAATATTGGTAAATTGTGAGGAGCCTGAGGGCATCCATACACCCTAATGATAATGTACTATCCTTTGCAAAACCAATCAAAAATATTATGGGTATTCCCTTTCTATGGATTATGGGCAAGTGGTCTCAATAATTGTTTGATTGATAATGATAGTCTCTTAGGTGACTTACCTAAGCCCCTAAGAATTGAAACAATGAAATTATTTTGAAAGACCTTATAGTTACAATTCTTGCAATCTTTTCGCCATAAGACACACCACTTATGTATTAGTATCCTACTTCCTTGTTCATATGTTGTTGTCAATTGCATACCATACGTGAGGTCTGCTGACATCTTCTCCTTAGCATCATCTCCTAACAACGGGCACCAAGTATAATAGGTTCTCTATAAAAATAACACAAAGTTTCTTATCCAAATTTGTTCTTTCCCTATAATTATAATAATTCTGTTATTTTCTCCCCTCTTCCTGTAGTAAGCTAATTCATCTATATTGAATGTTTTCACCAGCTCCGCATATTCCATCTCAAATTGTTTCTTATCAATCTTAGTGAGGGATTGTTTGTTTAACATGAAATATTCCATAATAATAGACCTAGTTATGAATACTATGAGAAACTCATTCAAAGCCCTAACTGTTCTAGTTTTAGGACAATAATCATCTGCCAATGCTTTAATTAGCTCTACATCTATGAAAACATTTGGGACTATAATTTTTGCTAAATCTAATATCCATGGATTAGACACAAGAAATTTTTGATCCTTGCTTTGGTAAAAAATACCAAAATAGATTCCTTCCCATAATAGTGATATTAGCATCCCTACATGCACCTAATTCATCATTGAAAACATTTTTAGCACCTATGTCTTCAAAACCTAACAATGCATATAACATAAATTTTTTTAAAGGTCTTTTCACTGGGTTGCGATTTTTAGGTTTCTTCTCTGATCCTTTTGCTACCTCTTTCTTCTTAGTCATTCTAAAAAACTACAGATTTCATCGCAGGATGTGATGGAGTACTTGTTTCTTTTTCTTGCTGATATTAGATAATGTTTGTCGCAGAGCTCTCCTTCACCACTTCTCTAGCTTCCAATGAAGAGTTTAGACAAAATTTATCAATTTAATTCCACCCTACAGACATCTTTCATGCGCCTTGTCTCATTTAATTAATGCATGTGAAATTATACTTTACCAACTTTAAATTTTGAGCTTTGAAATTATTAATTTTGTCAATTCACGATGATACATTATGTGTTATTTCTTATAGTGGAGAAATGAAAATTGGCACCATATTGCAATAGTTATTTCCCTTCTCTTTTGTTTTCTTTAGTAGCATACGACCCCACCTTCATTTCCAAATCTCTCATCAACCTTTGGTTTGTATCTTGACCTTGGAGAAACAACAACACACTTCTCTATTGCTAACGCACTTTATCCTTTATAGATTATTTTGGCGAAATAAAAATTTCACTATGTTCATCGCTATTTCGCTAATAATATTATTTTATTGTATTACCATCCTACAAAATAGTGACACATATACCTTCACCACCACTTCGTATCCTCTTCTGCAAAGTTATATCATCATTCCACGAAATGGAGATACATTCATTTTTTCATGAATATCTTGTTGTAGTGAAAAATGTATCCTACAAAATAGTGATAACTTTGCCATTTCGTGACCCTTTGGTCAAAACAAGATATGCTACTCGCAAAATAGCAAAATTGGAATTTTTCAAAGGCATTATTAAGGATATAAAATTATTATGAGTCATAGGTGTTTCACATGAGTTTTATGGGATCTTTGTGGTTTATAGAACGTATTGACTTGTAGGTTTAAACACATAGGCTATAAAATACTTTAGTTATAATAAAATCTCTAGATTTTTGCTTAAACATAGCTAACTTTTTATCATAATATAAGATAGAAATATAAAGGGGTATAAAAAATGCTAAAGAAAAAACTGATACATATAATATTTGGATGAAAGTAAGGGGGTTTTTAATTCGGGTTGTGTTTTGGGAGGGGGTGACATGTGATGTCCCCAATTTAGCAGTTATCAGTGGGACATGATTGTTAGCCCATCATTGTGACCCTCGTGGGCTAATGCTTTATTTTGAGGGTCTCTTGGTAAGGACTTACTATTTTGGGTAAGTCACCTCGTGCTAGTTTCTATTTTTGGATGGTGAATTTTAGTGTTCAGTGTTCAGTATGACTTGGAGTTGGAACAAGGCGATTGATTAGGTCTTCCTTATTTAATTGATTATGGAGTTATAAGTTATATTTTTTACATGTCTGAAAGTGATCTCTAAATCAGGCACAAACTCAACATAGTCCTTGCTCAATCATCAAATTTGCCAAGATGAACATGAATTGTCCATTTCACAAATTTGATTGAGTCAACCTGTTGCCTCCTATTTAGTTGGGGTGTCGAATTTAATCTCATAAAGAGAGACAACAACCATGACCATTGCTAAAATAGAGGATTTGAAAGCATTATAAAAACTGAAATACTATCTATTCTATATGAGATGCAATTACAATTTAAGAATGGAAATGCATGTTTAATCTAGAAAGCTTGAAAAGATGATTGAATTGAGCTATTAGATATGTAAGCAAACTATATTAAAATGCAATAAACCATTACTCTAAATGAATTTAAGCTAATTATGCAATAAATCTTGAAAAACATGAAAGAAATGAGACAAGATTTCGCTATAATTTTGATGCTCTCTAATTGATCCTCCAAATGAAGAAAATGAGGTCCATAATATAGAACAACCTGAGAAGGGGATGAAGAGTTTCTTGAAAAGAAACGGTTGACTCTTCATCTCCATGGAGGAAGGTGAGACAATTTTGGAGGAATTATTCAATTAAAAGAATGAATTATCGCCACATGAGTGGCTTTTCATATGGAATTATGGGATTCCTTTTGAGGATAATTCACTCAAATAAGAAAATAATTTGTTTAATTCCTCTTGATGTGTATTTAGCTAAAGGGGGTGGAATTAATTTAATTTAAAAGCACTTAGGACTTTAGAATTAAATTAATTAATCATAGGGATTTTTAGCTAATAAACCTTGATAATTCAGGAATTAAATATAGCGTGAGATTTATGCAAATTCAGGTTTTCTGCATTTGAGACCAAGTCAATTAAAGTCAATTAGGAAGAGAAATTTGCCTAGTACAATAGGACTTCGATGCTGAGAAAATGCACCAAAATTGATTAGAATTGTAAGGTGCCAATTTTGGGGTGTTAAATTTTGCCCCTCTTTGAATTAATGTGCGAGCAGTGCATTGATTCAAAGAATAGTCTGATGTGACAGATGAAGATTTTGAGAGTCTAGGTTAGGTTGCCAAGACACCGATCAGATCGAGAATCAGAACCACCTTCAGAACGAAGCATGATTCTCTGAAGTCTAAGTTAGATTGCGAAGACAACAGTCCAAATACCACTTGAGAGAAGATCAAAATTAGGGTTAGATTGCCCCAATGTCCACTGATAGCTGATGAAGATCTAGGACTATCTCCAGAATCAGGGTTAGATTTCCTCATTCCAAAGGTTATCCCTTCGAGATCCAGGTTAGGTTGCCTAGATAATGGTCTAAAGAGATTTTGAGAGATGTCTTCAGAATGAAGCATGACTTTCAGGAATCAGGGTTAGATTGCCCCAATATCCAATGAGATTTCAAGAATCATCTCCAGAACAAAGCTTGATCCTTGAGGATCCGAGTTAGATTGCTCATATACCTAGAAAGATAGATGGCAAGATGACAAGATGCGAGGCATCAAGATGCCCCTAGAGATTGAAGATCATGGAATATCCAATTTTGACCATAAGGTATGAAAAATTGAATATGCCCCAAGTGATTAGATGCCCCTAGCGGTGGGGTCTTTTGATTCATATCAGACTGATTCGAGAATGATGCGAAAAGATTCAATGATGCAATCATCCTACCCCCTCATGAGAGAAATCGAAAGATGACACGTCATAATGATGATTGAGAGTGAGAAATCACAGATAGAAGCAAGATCGAAGATCTAGAGAAATCAAAGATAGATCAAGAGAAGGAAGAATCAATTTAGAGCGATCAGGAGGTCCTGTTGACTAGGTTTGACCATAGTTGACCAAGTTTTGACTAGAATTGACTAGAGTTGACTTTGATGAAAAGATTGTAGAAGCCAAGAAAGTCATGACGAGAGATGATTTTGACAAGAAGGTGACGTCAAAAAGTTGACTGTACAAGCGTCCGATCGCGTCGGTCCCAGAATTTTAAAATGCAATTTTGAGCTGCTTAGGAGTGTCAGATTTTGATTTTGATCATGAAAAATAGATTCAGAACCGGACACTTGTGCAGTCAAGAGGAATCCAGGACAAAATATGAGAACCTTCAAAGAATGAGAAGACAATGAAGAGAGCACCAAAACTATTGCAATGCAAGCTTAAAATGTGAATGCAAGCCTAAGCTAAATGCAACCCTAGGACTTGGTTGTTGGACTCATCACATAATTATCATCATTGAGTATTTTGGAACATCGGAGTCAATACAATCCTTACTGGTGCCACTGTGACCACAAAGATGTGTATATGACTTTCATCGGATAAAATGTAGAAAACGAACATAAGCACCAGGGCACAAAAGCCAAGATGACCTGAACATTGTTTCCAGTTTGATATAGTAAGAATACACAAGTAAACAAACAAAGCAATAATAGTCAAGGAGATAGTTCCAACCTCCCCTTGGCATACAAATAAAAAATATCGAGGGATGTGAGGCTTTTCCACCTTAATGTAGAAGTTCTTATCACATACACCCTATTTATTTGACGTTGTCAGATCATCAAAACAACACCCACAAGCAGTAGACAAAGAAAATATCAATGAAATTCATGAGAACAGACAACATACAAAGAAAGATACAATCATAGCTCAGCATGTTTCAAAGTTTATGAATGTGCATGTGTTTAGGGTGTTGAAAAACATCATTGTGCTTGTGAGTGCATTATTTTTGATTGCTATCGAGAGATGTTTACGTTGCGATATCTAATGTGTCTTTGAAACATAGATGTATCCGAAGATAGTGTTGAAAAACACAGTTTGATTGGGGTGTTGAGAAACACCAGTTTGTGCCAGTAGATAGTTGTCCTTTAGAACTGATAAGATTATTGACTTGAGTGTAAACCAAAGATATGATCAAAGTGGGGAGCCATGCCCCCAAGTAATGAATGGATTGATGTCGAATATGCAGATAGCGAGTCAATGTGAGAAATCTCAATAATGCAGCGACAGTAGGCAGATGCAGTGAGAACCACTGGTGACTGACGTGAGAGAGATTCTCAAGTATAAAGATCGATGTGAGATCTAGGCATCAGCAGGAAGACTCAGTGAGAACCACTGGTGACTGATGCGAAGAAGAGGGAGACTCCAAAAGATAGGACAATGCCTCCTAGACCAGGAAGATGCCCCTGAGTGTGCAAGAAAGAAAACTTAAGTAGGAAAGTAGGACAACAAATGTAAGAGAGCCAAGGGATGCCGCGATAGATAGAGCATTACGGAACAAGAGGCACCTATTTACCAGGTTTTCACCATCGTGGCATAAATTCTATTTTTTCTACCATGACACCTGTTTACCAGGTTTTCATCAATGGCACATTTTTCTCTTTTTCTCTTTTTTTTTTGTATTTTCATTTTTTCAAATTTTTAGTATTTTTTCATTTTTTCATTTTTTTGGTATTATCAAGGCGCATGTTTACCAGGTTTTCATTAGGATAATAGATACATCAAATCACCTATTTTCTAGGTTTTCACTAAGATGATCATTTTTTCAGGACATTTTGCAATTTTTAGGATTTTCTCAGAATAAAGTATGTACATGAGTATTCAGGAGACATCTCAACTATAGAACTTCTTTAGATGAAGAGATTTGATAGGCTCTTTGAGTTGTTCCCCCTCTGTGGTGGAGAGCTGATAAGTGCCAGACCCAAATACTGTAGTGATAACATATAGACCAAGCTAGTTTGGTTGAAATTTTCTATTTTGGACCCGCTGCTGTTGATTCTTGGGGTTTTCTCTCAGGACAAGATCACCCATTTGGAAGTCCCTTGGTCTAACCTACTTGTTATAGCTTTTAGATATTCTCTTCTGATATTCTCAGAGATGATCAAATGCCACCTTCTGATGTTCATCCAGTAGTTCAAGCTCTTGTAGCCCAGATATTCTGATATCATCATCAGTAATGAGGCCCTTCAGAGAGACTCACAAGGTAGGAATCTCAACCTCAATAGGCAGCATTGCATCCGCACCATAAACTAGAGCAAAGGGCATAGCCCCTGTTGGTGTTTGTATACTGGTGCAATAAGCCTATAAAGCCTAATTAGTCTGGAGATGTTAGTCTCATCCAGGTTTTTGTACTGTATGGTGTAGGATCTTGCAAATTGTCTTGTTTGAAGCTTCACCCTGTCCATTACCCTGGGGATAATAGATAGAAGACCAGTGCTGAATAATCTTGAACTTAGTGCATAAATTTGTTAGATCTTTGTTCTTGAATTGCCCGCCATTATCAGTGATTATTGATGAGGGTATACCATATCTACAGATGATGTAGTTCAGTATAAACATGGCTACAGACTTTCCATCAGCTACACTGAGAGGTACTACCTCAACCCATTTGGTAAAAAATTTGTAGCAGTAATGATGTATTTATGTCCCCTCAAAGAAGATGGATATATCTGACCCACGAAGTTGAAGGTGCACTGTTGAAATGGCCAGAAAGTAATGAAGGGAATAAGCTCCTTGGCTGGAGCATGAATTAGATTACCATGTAGTTGACACTGTTTGCAAGACTTAGCAAACTGTGTAGCTTCTTTCTCCATATCTGGCCAATAGTAACCAACTCTAATAAGTTTACGAGCCAATGTCAAACCATTTGAGTGAGACCCACAAACACCTTCATGTACCTCTTCTAATGCACGCTTGGACTCATCAGGTTCTAAACACCTAAGGAGGGTATCGTTTAGACCTTGTCTATATAAGTCGTTAGCTATGATGACAAACTATGAAGCACTGCAAATTAAGTGACGTTTATCATTTTGAGTATATGTGTCAGGAATAATTTGGTCATGAAGATAATATTAGATATGGTGGTAGTAGGATGAATCATGTCCAATGACTGAACAGATCATCCGGGAGTCAGGGGAATCATAGGCAGGGTAGCATAATGTCTCCATTAGGAATTCATGTCTGAAATCATTTTTTGGCATTTGTAATATAGAAGCCAGAGTAGCCATGGCATCAACTGCTTTATTATCCACCCTTGCAATTTGTTGGAACGTAACATGTGCAAAGTATTTCTTAAGATTATCAACCATCTTTTTATAGGGCACCAATTTTTCATCCTTTGTTTGATAGATATCATTCACTTGATTGATAACTAGCTATGAGTCTCCAAAGACCTTTAGCTCATCAACATGCCATTCAATAGCGATCTTTAATCCATTAACCAAAGCTTCATATTCAACAGTGTTATTTGTGCAAGGAAACATCATTTCGTATGCCTTTGGTAATGAATACCGCTGAGGTGTAATGAACAAAATTCCAGCACCTGAACCCTATTGGGTGAATGATCCATCAAAGAACATGGTCCATGACTGATGTGTGAGAAGCATGATAGACTCATCTAGGAATTCAATCCTTAATGGTTGAAGATCTGTGATAGGTGCCTCAGCCAACTGATTTGCGATTTCTTGCCCTTTGATAGCTTTTCTCTCAACATATTCAATATCAAATTCACTAAGGAGCATGACCCATTTAGCTAGTCTACCTGTGAGGGTAGCTTTACTGAGAAAGTATTTTAATGGATCAATTTTTGCGATGAGCCTTGTAGTGTGAGAAAGAATGTAGTGTCGTAACTTCTAGGAAGCAAACACCACCGCTAGGAAAGCTTTCTCAATTACAGAATAATTCATTTCATAAGAGACCAATGTTCTTCTGATGTAATTAATTTCTCTTTCTTTATTATTTTGATCTTCTTGGGCCAATAGAGCACCCAGAGATGTTTTTGTAGCTGAGATGTATAAGATTAATGAATTCCCATGAGTAGGAGGCATTAATATAGGTAGATTGGCAAGATATTGTTTGATTTGTTGAAAACCTTGTTCATATTCCTTGTTTCATTCATAGGTCACACATTTATGTAGAGTTTTAGTAAATGGTTGTGACTTGTCAGCTAGCTGCGAGATGAAGCGCCGGATAGATTGAAGCCATCCTTGAAGACCTCTAATTTTTCTGATATTGCGAGGTGGAGGCATTTCCATGATAGCTTGCACCTTTGCAGGATCCACCTTGATTCCTTTCGCAGAGATGATATAACCAAGCAATTTTCCTGAAGTTACCCCAAAAGCACATTTCTTAGGATTAAGACGCAGTCTAAATTTTCCCATACGATCTAGTATAGGGCCTAGATTAGTAAGATGTGCTTTCCTGTCGATACTTTTAGCAAGGGTGTCATCAACATAATCCTCCATTGTCTTATGCATCATGTCATGAAATATGGTAGTGACAGCTCTCTGATAAGTAGCTCCAACATTTTTTAGACCAAAAGGCATAACATTCCAACAGAAAGTATCCCACACACAAGTGAAAGAAGTCTTTTCTTGGTCTTCTGACGTAATTTTGATTTGGTTATAGCCAGAGAAACTGTCCATTAGAGATTACATCTCATACCCTATTGTCATATCCACAATCATATCAATGTTGGGTAGTGGAAAATCATCTTTTGGACATGCCTTATTCAAGTCCCTAAAGTCTGTGAAAACTATGATAGATTTATCATGCTTTGATACTGGAACTATGTTGGAGATCCATTCTGCATAATCAATGGCTCTGATGAACCCAACTTTTAGAAGTTTCTCTAACTCTGCCTTGACAAGTAAAGCCACATGTGGATGCATCTTCCTAAGTTTTTGCTTGACTAGTTTCACACCTGGAGCTATTGATAAGTGATGCATGATAAGATTAGGATCTACACCAGACATATCAGAGTATGTCCATGCAAAATTTATCTTTTTCTCCTTGAATAAATCTGTGAATTCCTTGAGTTCTTCTGTAGATAATGATTTAGCCACATGAATAATGTGTGGATGTTCTTCTGTACCCAGATTTACCAGCCGAGTTGGCTCAATTAGCACCGATGAGCGTTCCTGGAAATGACTCAGAAGCGCATCAAGTATCTCATCTTTAGGTGCCTCAAAGAGGTTTTCACCTTCAAATGCATCTTTTCTTTTTACCTTTTTTAGATCTGACACTGTCACAATGTGGTTTTCACCATTAGAGCACCTATTTTTTCTTCTTTTGATTTTATGACTAAGATACTTGATATCAGCTTCGGTCATGTTGACACTTTTTTCACTAGTGGAGGACATTACAGGTTTGACAACATGAAGGTAGAAGGATAGAGCATATTCATTCTAGAATGTGAGTACTTCATTGGATGAGGTAGGGGAATTCCAAACTATTAGCTCAGGATGTTGGAGTGATAGAGAAGTGACGGGTTCAAGTGCATTCATGGTGTAATCATCGAAAGCAGTGACTAGTAAGCTGAGAGCTAAATCGATCTCATCCAAAGGTGTGTTTGAATCCTTTTGACTCCTAGCGACCGAAGTAGAAGGCATGTTAACATTTATGGACTCAGAATCATTATACCTTTCACTAGACCTCTCACTTATGTCGAGAAGGTTTTCATAGGATTCTTCTAACAAATCGTCAAACTCATATTCATGGGAATCTGTGTCTAAACTCTAACTAGGATGTTTGCACCATGAAGGTTTGGGAGTTCTTGCGACACCAGCCTGTTCTTGTGCCAAATGCTCTTGAAATTTTGGTGGTATGTACCACTCACCTTGGAAATCAGGGTCTTGTAACACTTTCCATTGTTCGTAGGTTAATGCATCAAATGAAGTGGTTTTGTCAAAATCGCTATTAGTCTTGGCTGTAGTGACACGTGATACAAAATTGTCTGGCTCAACAAAGAATGCTGCTAGGTCTGGAGGAATGGGATAAGGAAAGCAATCTTCATCAGAGCTATCCTCTATAGTGTCATCTGTAGCTGTGCTTTCAGGTTCTGGTGGAGGATCCAGTTTCGGTATAAATTTATTAATCCCTAGATGGAACAAGATCTTCTTAAAGCCTAAACCAGTTGTGTCTTTCATCTTTCAACCTATAGCTTCAATAGGTTCTACTAACCCATTACCATTCACTCCTATTGGACCACTCCCTTTGTACCCAAAGTGTTTCATAATTTTAAGACCTTCACTGTTGGGATTTAGTTCACGAGCTTGGGCAGTCTATTCAGATATGTTCTTTCCTTTATAAAGCCAAGCCTTAAGAGCTCTTTCCTCATCTTCATCTTCTAATGGTGTTGAAGCCCGTACAAAGACACCATAATAAACTATCTTAGGAGGAGTATAAGATCTATTGTTCTTAGAAGGTCTCCCATAAGAATGAGGAGATGGAGGTAGAGCTGCTAACGATAGTACATGTTCTATTTGATACCCCCCCATGCCTATGTCTTTGATTTTCAAAGTTTGTTCCATGTCTCTAAGCTTGACATCACAAAATTCTATGTATTCTCTGTTAGTCGGAACATGACTATCAGCTGACTGTGTGAGCGCATTACAAGAAGAGCCCATACTAGTAGGAATTTTCACCTCTGTACCTTGGAAAGGAAACTTAATGCACTGCTGATATGTAGAGGGAACCACTTTCATTTCATGGATCCACGGTCTTCCCAGCAGGATGTTATAAGCAAGAGGAAGGTCCAGCACCTGACATGTGACATCTCTTTCAATCGGTCCAACCCGAATGGGTAACACAACAAAACCTTTAGAAATTATTTCTTCTTCATCATAAGACTTGATAGTAATTCTCTTATGGGAATCTATGTGATCTTCATCATAACCTAGCTAAGTAAGAAAGTGAGCAGAGCAAATATTGAGCCCAGCACCATTATCAATAAGGACGCGGCGGACTAGTTGTTTGCCAATCATGAACTTTATATGCAAAGGAACATTATGCGGGTGACTAATCAAGTGATCATCTTCTTCTGAGAAGGATAAATAGTGTGGTGAAGTCAAGTGACCTACCATGGATTGAAACTGATCCAGATTGATGTCTTTGGGGACATTAGCTTCTGTGAGAGATTTATCCAAAATCTGCCTATGAGCAGGCGAGATCTTCAACAACTCAAAGATAGTTATTTGAGCATTGGTTCTTTGCAACTGGTCAAGAATTATATAACCAGTAGTAGGAGGTGTAGGGACCACTTTTGTGGTCTTGTTGGCAGAGCCAACAATAGTTTTATCTGTAGGTTTTTTCGGTGCGGATGTAGCAGCAAGAGGGTCAGGACCCTTGATAGTGATTTTAGCGTGGGATCTGGTAGTGACATTTGTGCAATCCTGAGATAGCTCAGATTTAGATGAGTGAGACCCAGGGCCTCTCAAGAGAAATGGGGTCTTAGGCTTAGGAGCATCCCCACTCCCCTTGGTAGAAATCACATTACAATACTCCACTTCAACAGGTTCAATCATGTTGATGACATTGTCATAAGTGGCATGTGCATAGTTAACCTTGGCATTGTTGTTCTTAGCATTGGAAGACTCACCTTTCTCATGACGAGGAAAGGGATCTTTAAATGCCTCATGATCCAAATTCTTATTATGATTTTCCACAACAATAACCTCGTTATCAATCAAATCTTGGACTTTATGACGCAACTGAAGACAAGTAGCAGCCTTATGACCCTTGTTTTGATGATAGTCATATTATGCATTTTCTTTCCACCAATGGGGTCGTGGTTACGGACTGTATAGACATTTTTCCAAAAGAGTGAGAATCTGATTTTGCACTAAAGTCTTGAAAACCACATCAAGCGGTTCTCCTAGGGAAGTAAATTCACGCTTGGGTCGAGGGGCCCAAGGTTTGTTGCCAAAGAATCTAGAAGGCAGTTGAGTATTTTTTGTAGCCTTTTAAATAGCTTTGGTCGCTTGTATACTAGAAGTGAGATTGAAGACTAGTTTTGAAGGATCTGGGGTCACATTGTCAACCACTCCATCATTCACAACATCCCTATTTTTATTGACAAACTTCCCTTTATCTTTGTTGGAAGAGGAGGAACCTTGTTTGTTGTCTTTATACAAAGTCAATTCACCTTTCTTAACGATACATGCCTCTATCCTCATAGCTTTCTTTTTCATGTTGTCAAAATTAAGGGGACCTTGAAGTTGTACTTGATACCCAAAATCAGGAGTGAGATTGTCCAAGAAGATATCGAGTTTCTCAGATTTGGGTATTTTGCAGGGATACTTAGTGCAAAGTTGTCTCCATCTCTGGAGAAATGTCAGGAATGGCTCCCCTTGTCTTTGCTTGAGATTGAAAAGGTCCCTGATGTTGACGGGATGTTGTATGTTGTGAGAATAGTGATGCATAAAGAGATTGGAAATCTCATCAAAAGTCTTGATGCCTGTGGGTAGTTGAGAAAACCACTCCATGGCAAGTCCACCCAAAATTTGGGGAAAGAGATGCATAAAATAGGTTTGACCATGAATAAAATCCATAGACAGGGCCCCAAATTCTCTCAGATGGTCCTGAGGATCAGTAATACCCAAGTATTTATCATATTTATGGAGTTCTACACCTTTGGGAAAAGGTGGCATATGAAGACTCCTATCAAAAGGGAAATGAAAAATACTCTCCATCGTGAATTGTTGTGTAGGTTTGTCCTTATCCTTCATAAGTTGGCTAATTTGATTTTGCATATCTTGAATCATCTTATGCAATTTGGTAGTCTCACTCTCTTCTTCTTTAGCCACAAGTGTTTCCACTTGGAAGTTTGAGGGTAGCTTAACTCCTTGTTTTTCCAAATCTAGAAAATATTTCTCTTTACCTTGTGCAAGGAGAATTTACCTCATATTGATGAGAGCCTTATTAGATTTTGTAGCATCTATGTCATTTTGAGTTATTGGCTCATCATCATTACCAAGGATCTCATAAATGTTTTGACCTTGATCTTGACTCTAGTCATATGGAGGAGGGCGATTATGATGTTTCTTGCCTTGTTGACCTTGATCAATTTGAGATTGGTCATGAACATCATTTTATTGACCTTGCATGTAATCAAAAGGAGTTGCCATGTTGTTGATGGGAGATTGTGCCGTGTGCACAACTTTAGTATGAGTGTGAGTATTAAGCTGAGAATTCATGGTCAATGTAACTCTTGGCAGATCCAAGGGGTTGATAGGATCAAAAGGATTGATATGTTCAAAAGGATCACTAAGGCTGCGAGGATCGTCAATAGGATCAACCCAAACAGGTGACTTTCTGAAGCTTTTTTAATCTAAAAGAAATGAATTCTGTTGATCTTGAAACAAAGGATTAGAGCATAGCTGAAATACTGGTTTCTGATTCGGACTAGGATATGTACTAAGTCTAGAAGAGGAACTTGAGGATCCTTCTTGACTATCAGGTTGAATGACAGATTCAGAATGATCTTTTCCAGGATTACGAGGTTTACCCTTTCTTGTGCCAGAACCAAGAATGGGGAATATATTACTACTTCTAGTCATAATAGGCATAGACAAAGATGAAACAAGAGAGGACCTAGGATCCAACTCAGAACTCTATCTCTAGAGATAAAGAAAAGGAGATAATAGGCTAGAACAACCAAGATGTGAGATGCACCCAACACGAATCGTCAAGAGTATGGCTGGAACAACCAGATGTGACTATCGCATTGCAAGGTACAAAAACACAAAAAAGATAGGACAAAGACAAAGAGACAAGACAATTTTGAGTAAGAATCGGTCAGGTCACAACTCAAAACAACCAATTTTAGACTGCAGACAATAAGGAAACAGGTAATCAGACCTCAGGAAAAAGTTAGATCAGATAAAAAAATCATCAGTCAACGGGAAAAATCTTGCTATTTTAGGACACCAGGGTATAGATTCATGCAAGGAAGTGTTGTTTCACATGAGGAAGTGCTCAAGCTCGTGTGAGAAAATGCAAGCTTGCGCGAGGAAGTGCTCAATTTTTGATATCTCGCGCGAGAAAACTCCAGATTTTGATAAACAGACTCAGTTTTTGAGACAAGAACAAGATTTCGAGACACAGTGAGGACTGTCCTTTGATAGAATTTCCAAAATCAGGGTAGTTTTATGATAATACAGATCAACAATCTCAGTTTGAAGGTGACAAGCACTCGTTAACAAGCACGAAGTTTCAATCAAGAAATAGTGACACAAGAAATAGTCGTAAACAGTTCTACCAAGGACAAAGCAACTTGGCAGAATCATGGGAGTCTTTGTTTGATCATGATTGGATAGTTTTATATTTGAAACAAACACTTAGTTATCCCTACAAAAAAAAATGGTGGAGAAGACAAAATCTGTACCCCGCTGTCTTATGCGTATGTGTACACCTCACACAACAGTGTCACCCCCGAGGGGTCGCCCATGTTTTTGATGTTTACAAGGACTAATTATATATGTTCGAAGGTTACCCTTAAAGTAGGGGCCTATTTCATATACCACTTCAAGCATCCAGGTGCATACCTATGTCGAGAATCTAGGGGAGAGATTATTCCCTCTCCCTACGCACAGATTATGTCTTCTTTCGGAGGTGATCCGGGTAGGCATCTAACTAAGAGATTTTTTAGTGGGCTTCCATTCAAAATAACCTTTGGTGCCTTTGATATAGAGCTGGGGCCTCATAGCCACACCAACACTTGAAAGTCATACACCCTTGCAAGCAAGGCTGGGAGCAGCGCCACTCAGTACAACAAACAAGGATTTCTCAAGATGATAGTCAGAATCATGAGAAAGAAGTTACCATGGCTTTGGAGTCTTTAGACTCAACAAAGAAGACTTTATTATAGTGTGGTGGAATCACCAACAATAGGTGTGTACTCACTTGGGTCATTCCCAAAGGTTCAACTTCCGGTAGGCCCTCTAAAGGTGACACAAACTTGGCTTGGATTCAAGGATCTGATTTTCTGATTCTCCCAAAAAGAGAAGAGCATACTTCTCTACCTCTTCACCTTACCCAAACACACAAGACATATTCATCACCGAGCTAGCTTCACTCCACCAAATCCACAAGCCTTTGGGTTTTTGATTCTCTCAGAGAGAGAAGAGCATAATCCCCTAACAAGTAGATGTGTTAAAGATCCACTAACTTTCTCTGCTTCCCTAGGTATCCATCATTCTAGCAACATCTGGGTCTCGGTTTCATCCATGGGCATCACTTCCATGTAATGAAGAGCCTATTCCCCTACTTTGCTAGCAGGACCCTTAAGAAATTTTAGTAAAGCCCTATTTAAACTATGTGAATGAAAAATAGTAAACAAGCACAACATTTTTAATATGCCTTTGACAACTATCTTGCAAGCAAATCGTTAGCAAGTTTTCATGATCTTTGACAAGTGACCTGCAGACCACTGTTATGCTGTAACAGAAATCAGAAACATGAAATCAACAATAGAAAGAAAATATTAGAAAATGATAACAGTAAATTACAAAATCTGATAATTTAATGACTGTCTGTAAAACTTCGCGCGAAAAAGTATATAGCTGCGTGCGAGAAAGTGCGGGGACCTGCGCGAGATTTTGTTTCCTCACGTGAGAGAGTGCTACTGAGAGCAAAACTTCACGCAGCTCGATCTGAAATTTTGCGTGAGATTCCATACCAGTGATGTATGGACGTACGACAGAGTTCAAATTTCTGTAAGAAAATTTTGAGAGTGAGGTTAGAAATCATTTTTTATGCCCCACGGTGGGCGCCAAAATGTTACGTGTCTAAAAGTGACCTCTAAATCAGGCACAGTCTCAACATAGTCCTGGCTCAATAATCAAATTTTTCAAGATGAACATGAATTGTCCATTTCATAAATTTGATTGAATCAACCTGTTGCCTCCTATTTAGTTGGGGTGTCAAATTTACTCTCAGAACGAGAGCCAACAACCATGACCATTGCTAAAATGGAGGATTTGAAAGCATTATAAAAACTAAAATACTATGTATTCTATATGAGATGCAATTGCAATTTAAGAATGGAAATGCATGTTTATTCTAGAAAGCTTGAAAAGATGATTGAATTGAGCTATTAGATATGTAAGCAAACTATATTAAAATGCAATAAACCATTACTCTAAATGAATTTAAGCTAATTATGCAATAAAGCTTGAAAAGCATGAAAGAAATGAGACAAGATTTCTCTATAATTTTGATGCTCTCTAATTGATCCTCCAAATGAAGAAAATGAGGTCCATAATATAGAACAACCTGAGAAGGGGATGAAGAGTTTCTTGAAAAGAAACGGCTGACTCTTCATCTCCATGGAGGAAGGTGAGACAATTTTGGAGGAATTATTCAATTAAAAGAATGAATTATTGCCACATGAGTGGCTTTTCATAT
>MU223225.1:7159374-7234102 GCA_018584345.1 Thuja plicata
GGTGGAATTAATTTAATTTAAAAGCACTTAGGACTTTAGAATTAAATTAATTAATCATAGGGATTTTTAGCTAATAAACCTTGATAATTCAGGAATTAAATATAGTGTGAGATTTATGCAAATTCAGGTTTTTTGCATTTGAGACCAAGTCAATTAAAGTCAATTAGGAAGAGAAATTTGCCTAGTACAATAGGACTTCGATGCTGAGAAAATGCACCAAAATTGATTAGATTTGTAAGGTGCCAATTTTGGGGTGTTACAATATTATTAACGATTAATAATATCTTATGTTTATATGAGACTTTATTATTAAAGTTGAATATAATTATTGTTTCACATATCCTAAGTTGAAAGGAAGAATTGCTTTAAGTTATTTGAAGAGTATGATTGAAGACATGTAAAATTGAGCCTTCAAGAAGAAGATTCAACTTTTACAAAGGATTTCAAAAGCTTGAGAATCCATCTTATGCATTTTTTATGAAATTGTGAATTGGAAGAATGAATGAGAGTTTACAAAACTTTATGCTTATCAAATTGTGAATTCGATTGAGTGTTTCAACACTTTGAATTGGACCATTCTTGTCCAATGAAGTGTGTAAGTGGTTGGAAGTGTGCAAGGAATGAATGCGAATTGTTTAGTTTAACAATTCCTTGCGCAAGGAGAATACGTGATTTTAGATTCAAAGCATAATGTTTTGGGCATTCTACATAGAAGATGGTGATTGGGTATCACCCTTCTAGCATTCTGCAGGGATTGGTGGAGTCACACTATGTATTAGCGTGCATGGAGTAGAGTAGAAACTGTGTGGCATATTTCAAAGGTCCCACGGTCAGCAAGGGAGGAAGAGCCTTAAGGTAGATATGATATATACATCTACATTCTTCGATAATGGTATTTCATGGAGTAAAAAATGCAATTCAATGCAATTATGATTAGTATTTGATTTAGAAATTATGAGTTGAATTGATTCTAGCTTATATATTGAAAAATTACAAAAAAAGATATATTTTTTATTTCAAAAGTAAAGTATAGAATTACTATTTTGTATGGAGTGAATGTCATATTGAGATTTAGATAGAGAGCCAGGAAGGCTCATTACAGTGGTATCAAAGCTTATATCTTTCCAGCCTGTAGGGAAAATTGGACCTGAATTATGGATGGTGATAGATTCAGATAGGGTTATCATTACACCTGCAAGAACCATAATTCACCACTGCCTAGTGATATGGAAAAGGGAAATATGGGAGTTAGGATCCTAGAAAATAAAAGTAATGATGATGATAGAGAGTCTACTATAGTTTTCATAAATATTTCTCATAGTCAGTAGGAGTTGGCAGCTAGCCAACAATAGATGGCTACAGTCTTGTAGAATCTTTCAGATACCTTGCAGCGTATTACCTTGCCTCGGGATCAGGGAAGGGACAAAGATTTTAGGAGTGTCTTAGTTAGTTTACATAGATCCACAATTGATCTGATAGCTACACAGGATAGGCCTTTGCATCCTCCCTTCTTGAGACCAGAAATAGACATTGTCAGTTTTGAGGATGAGGTTTCTTTTACTGATGAAATTTTGGCATTGCATACTAAGTGGGATGCTTTACCTCCTGAAGTAAAGAAACATTTTAATTTTGATCACTTCATGACTTAGAAGCGAGAATGCTCTAAGGGAAGAACAGATGGGTGTCATTGGCATACAAATCATGATCTCAAGCAAGAAACAATAAATTTGACATTAACACATTTTGATGGGAGATGCAAGATGAATGCCAGAGCTTGGATACACAAGCTAGATACATATATTTCTTTGCATCCTATGTCTGTGGAGGATGCCATTCGGTTTTTTGTTTTTCACCTTGATGGTATAGCGCATGACAGGTGGTACCATAGTTTGGTATCTTTACACCATGATTAGATTGTGACCTATCAAGACTTTGTGGATGGGTTAGTGGAGAGATTTGATAGGAAGGACCCAGAGTCCTATTTCAGAGAGCTGGCACAACTCAAATTGATAGGAAACCTGGAAGCCTTTATTGGGGAATTTCATAATGTCTCTATTATGGTATATGGCATATCAGAGAGGAGGTGTGTTATGATATTCATTGAGGGGCTAGTGGAACCTCTTAGGGGCTGGTTCAAGTCATTTGACCCTAATTCATTACAGTTGGCAATAAAAAAGGCTAGAGACTTGGAGTTTTCAGCTCCACACAAAAATTTCCTCCTAGACCATCAAATTTTTCTTATGATGACAAGGCTGCTCCAAAGAGGAATGATGGACCAGAATTCAAAAAACCAGTGATAGAGCCTCTAGATCCTTAACACTTAGTGATTTAAGGGAAAGGAGATTGTGTTTCTATTACAGGGGTCCTTATGACGAGAAACATGGATTCCCATTGAAGCCTAAAGGTAGAAATAGGATCATGGAGTGGTATTATGAAGAGGAACACAATTCTAATTTTGAAGGGCAACAAGTTGATCCAGAAGAGGATGACTTAGAAGAGGAAGGTAACAGTGAGAAGGTGGAAGATGATTCCCACCTCAAGGTTGTATATCTCTCTAGCATGCGAAAAGAGGGATCTTTCAGAATGAGGGACCTCTTTCCCTATTGGATACATGAGCTACACATAACTTTATAGACTCATGTTTGGTCTCTAAGAGGGGGATACAAATTGAGGAGTTTGAGGGAATTAGAGTGAAGGTGACAGATGGTTATACATTGAAATGTGATAGAATGATTCTAGATCTCCCAATGAAATTAAATAACTATGAGTTCAAGGATGATATCTATGTGGTTGACATGGGAGGCACCGATTTAGTCTTGGTATGAGTTAGTTATATTCTATTGAGGCTTTTTATCTCAGCCTCAAGGATATGGAGATGAAGTTTGAGGTAGATGGAAAGAAACACATACTCAAGGCAATCAGGGAAGAGAACTTGAGGACTATGTCACTTAGACATATACAATGTCTCATTCACCATGATACAGTTGAGTGGGTAGAAGAGTGTAGGATTTTACCCAAGATTGCGGAGTCAATAAAATTAGTTTATCATCCTGACATACATGAATTGAGAACTAAACACTCCAAAGTGTTTAGTGATTTACCACATGGCATACCACCTGATAGGGGTATAGATCACATTATTGAGCTGGAAGAGGGCACTAAGCCTACCATGATTACTCCTTATAGGAATCCTAAGCGCCTAAAGGATGAGATAGAGAAGACTATCCAAGAGCTAATTTCTATGGGGCATATTAGGCCTAGTAAATAACCCTTTGCTTCTTCAGTGGTTCTGGTGAAGAAGAAGGATGGTACCCTTAGGATGTGTATAGATTATAGGATGCTGAATTAGAGGACCATTAAGAATAGGTATTTGATTCCGTGCATTGATGAGCTAGTAAATGAGTTGCATGGGGCATGCTACTTTTCTAAGATTGATTTGAGATCTGGTTACCATCAGATCTGGATGTGGGAGGAGGATATAGAGAAAACACCATTCCAGTGTCACTATGGACATTTCAAGTTCTTAGTCATTCCCTTTGGTTTGACTAATGCTCCAACTACTTTTTATTCTACCATAAACAAAGTTTTCCACAGTCAGTTGACAAGGTTTGTTTTGGTCTTCGATGACATATTGATTTACAACAAGACGTGAGATGATCATCTTGCTCATTTGGATAATGTGGTTGATATTCTAGATAGGGCTTCTTTGTATGCAAAGGAGTCCAAGTGTTCTTTATGAATGACTAAGTTACTATATCTAGGTCACATTATCAGTTCAGATGGAGTATGTATAGATCCAGATAAGGTCCAAGCTATTTTGGATTGGCCTTCTCCTGAGAGTTTGACACAAATCAGAGGGTTCATTGCGTTGTGTGCCTTCTATCATAGGTTTTTTATGGGGTTTTCACAACCTGCAACTCCCTTGACTATTTTGACCCACAAGGGTGCTTGTTAGCGGACTTCTCAGGAACCAGAGTGTTTTGAGAAGTTCAAGTTGATTATGATGTCATCCTCAGTTTTGGCATTGCCAGATTTTTCTAGACCCTTTGATTTGCATTTTGATGCTTCAGGTGAGGGCATTGGTGTGGTACTTTCCCAGGATCACCACCCTATTGTATTTGAGAGTCAGAAGCTTTGGGGTCTCAAGAGGGTCTTTAGTATTTATGATAAGTAGATTTTATCCATTATGAATGCTTTGGCTAAATTCAGGAAGTATTTGGTTGGTAGAAAATTATGCATCAAAACTGATCATAATAGCTTGAAGTATTTCCTGGGGTAGTGTGATCTCAATGAGAGACAATAGAAGTGGGTTAGTAAACTATAGTCCTATGATTTTGATATCTCATATATCAAGGGCACTCAGAATGTGGTGGCTGATGCACTTTCTAGGAGGCCTCACTTGGGTTCTATGACAACGATATGTGAGGATTGGAGGCATTTGATTATATCAAAGTATGATAGGGATTAGTGGGATGCTAGTTTTATTGATGGGACCAAAGAGGGAAGGAGGTATACACTTGTGAATGAGATAATCATTTACAAGGAATGGGTGTTGTTGGTTCCAGGAATGGGTGTTTGTTTGGCGGTGTTGAGAGCTTTCCATGATTCTCCTTTAGCAGGGCATTAGGTTTTTTTCAAAACCTATAGGAAGGTGCAGGAGAGACTCACTTGGAAAGGCTTGAAGTATTATGTGCAACAGTATGTCAGAGAATGTTTGGTTTGTTAGTAAAAAAAATAGGAGCACACCTATCTAGTAGGGTTACTGCAACCATTACCCATTCTTGAGCAGAAACAAGAATGAATCTCTATGGACTTAATTGTGGGCTTGCCTAAAGCTCAGGGAAGGGATTTCATTTATGTGGTGGTGGATCAACTTAGGAAGTATGCCCACTTATTTTTTATTACAACCAATTTCTCAGCGACACGGTTTGTAGATTTATTCTTTCAGGAGGTGTTCAGATTGCATGGTTTACATGGGAATATAGTAAGTGACCGAGATAGCTATTTTATGAGTTACTTCTGGCAGGAGCTATTTTGGTTGTGTGGGATCAAGTTGACTCCTAGTACTAGTTACCACTCTTAGACTAATGGTCAGACTAAGATCGTTAATAAATGGGTGGAGGGCTATCTTCAAAATTATGTGTATGCTCAACAAAGAGCGTGGGTGAAGTGGATTTATCTATGTGAGTATTGTTATAATGAAACTCACCATATATCTATTCAGATGGATCCTTCCCAATATTTTAATGGTTATGATCCTTCTAGTTTTTAGGATTTGCTTTTCAGTGATAACAGAGTTCCCAGTGCAGGTGATTTTTTGTAGGATAGTGAAAATATTATGGGAACTTTGAGGGACAATACTCAAAGAGCTCAAAATTAGAAAAAGTAATGTGCTGATCAAAAGAGGGTTTCTTGCTCTTTCCAAGTTGGTGATATGGTATATTTGATGTTGCAGCCTTACATACAATCTTCTATCTAAAAGAGTGGAGCTGAGAAGATCAAGCCTCGGTATCATGAGCCCTTCCGTGTTGTTAGGTAGGTGGGCGAGGTTGCATATGAGTTGGATCTGCCAGAGGACAGTAGGGTGCATAATGTGTTTCACGTATCGTGCCTCAAAAAGGTGTTAGGAAGACATGTTTCATCCTCTCTATTACCCCCTCTGGATGATGAGGAAAAGTTAGAGTTGGTATCTGAGTTTATTTTGAAGACTCATGAGCAACATTTGCGTTGATGAGTTATCAATGAGTTTTTGATCAAGTGGTCTGGTTTACCGATTGAGGATTCCACTTGGGAGTCAGAGGACATTATTCAACACCCCATTTTGTGGTTGCTTGAGGACAATAAATCTTGGGGAGGGAGGACTGTGATGTCCACAATTTAGCAATTGTCAGTGGGACAGGATTGTTAGCCCATCATTGCGACCCTTGTGGGCTAATGCTTTTTGAGGGTCTCTTGGTCAGGACTTACTATTTTGGGTAAGTCACCTCATGCCAACTTCTATTTTTGGATTGTGGATTTCAGTGTTCAGTATTCAATGTGATTTGGAGTTGGATCAAGGTGATTGATTAAGTCTTCCTTATTTAATTAATTGTGGAGTTATAAACTAAATCATTAATGATTAATGATATCTTATGTTTATATGAGACTTTCTTATTAAAGTTGAATATAATTATTGTTTCACATATCCTAAGTTGAAAAGAAGAAGTGCTTTAAGTTATTTGAAGAGTATGATTGAAGATATGTAAAATCAATCCTTCAAGAAGAAGATTAAGCTTTATAAAGGATTTCGAAAGCTTGAGAATCCATCTTATGTATTTTTTATGAAATTGTGAATTGGAGATTGAATGAGAGTTTACAGAACTTTGTGCTAATTGAATTGTAAATTTGATTGAGTGTTTAAAAACTTTGAATTTGACTATTCTTGTCCACTGAATTGTATAAGTGGTTGGCAATGTGCAAGGAATGAATGCGATTTGTTTAGTTTAACAATTCCCCGTGCAAGGAGAAGATGTGATTGTAGATTCAAATCACAACATTTTGGGCATTCTACATAGAGAATGGTGATTGGGCGTTACCCTTCTAGCATTCCGTAGGGATTGGTGGAGTCATGCTATACATTAGCGTGCGTGGAGTAGAGTGGAAACCATGCAACATATTTCACAGGTCCCGCGGTCAGCAAGGGAGGAAGAGTCTGAAGGTAGATATGATATATACATCTGCATTCTTCGATAATGTTATTTAATGGAATAAATAATGTAATGCAATTCAATTCTTATTAGTATTTGATTTATAAAGTGCAAGTTGAATATATTTTGGATTATATATTGAAAAATTACAAAAAAAGATATATTTTTTTATTTCAAAAGTAAAGTATAGAATTACTATTTGGTATGGAGTGAATGTCATATTGAGATATAGATAGAGATATAGGAAGGCTCATTACAGTGGTATCAAAGCTTATATCTTTCCAACATGTAGGGAAAATTGGGCATGAATCATGGATGGTGATAGATTCAGACAGGGTTATCATTACATCTGTAGGGGCCGTAATTCACCACAACTTGGTGACATGGAATAGGTAAATATGGGAGACAAGATCGTAGAAAATAGAGGTAATGATGATGATAGAGAGTCTACTGTAGTTTTAAGAAATATTTCTCGTAAATCAGCAAGAGTTGGCAATTGGCCAAAAACAAATGGCTACAGTCTTGGAGAATCTTTCAGATACCTTGCAGCATATTACCTTGCCTCAGGATTAGGGCAGGGATAGAGATCATAGGAGTGTCTCATCTAGTTCACACATATCTAGGATTGATTTGACAGGTATACATGATAGGCCTTTGTTTCCTACCTTCTTGAGACCAGATATAGACACAGTCAGTTTTGAGGATGAGGCTTCTTTTACAGATGACATTTTGGCATTGCATACTAGGTGGGACGATTTACCTCCTGAAGTAAAGCAACATCTTAATTTTGATCACTTAATGACTCAGAAGAAAGAACACTCTAAGGGAAGAATAGATGGGTGTCATAGGCATACAAATCATGATCTCAAGAAAGCAACCAACAAGTTAACATTAATAAATTTTGATGGGAGTGGCAAGATGACTGCCAGAGCTTGGATACACAAGATGGATACATATCTTTCTTTGCATCCTATGTCTTAGGAGGATGCCATTCTATTTGTTGTTTTGCACCTTGATGGTATAGCGCATGACTGGTGGTACCATGGTTTGGTATCTTTATACCAAGATTAGATTATGACCTATAAGGAATTTGTGGATGGGTTAGTAAAGAGATTTGAAAAGAAGGACCCAGAGTCCTATTTCAGAGAGCTGGCACAACTCAAATAGACATGCAACTTGGAAGCCTTTATTGGGGAATTTCAGAATGTCTCAGTTATGGTATATGACATATGAGAGAGGAGGTGTGTTATGATGTTGATTGAGGGGTTAGTGGAACCTCTTAAGGGCTGGGTCAAGTCATTTGACCCTAATTCATTATAGTTGGCAATAAAAAAGGCTAGAGACTTTTATTTTTCAGCTCCACACAACAAATTTCCTCCTAGACCATCAAAGTTTTCTTATGATGACAAGGCTGCTCCAAAGAGGAATGATGGACCAGAATTCAAGAAACTGGTGACATGGCCTCTAGATCCTGAAACACTTAGCTATTTGAGGAGAAGGAGATTGTGTTTCTACTGCAGGGGTCCTTATGATGAGAAAAATGGATGCCCATTGAAGCCTAAAGGTAGAAATAGGCCCATGGAGTGGTATAATGAAGAGGAACACAATTATTATTTTGAAGGGCAACAAGTTGATCTAGAAGAGGCAGGTAATAGTGAGAAGGTGAAAGAGGATTCCCACCTCAAGGTTGCATATCTCTCTAGCATGCATAAAGAGGGATCTTTCAGGATGAGGGGCCTCTTAAAAGGGAATCGTGTCATTTCCCTATTGGATACATGAGCCACACATAACTTTATAGACTCACGTTTGGTCTCTAAGAGGGGGATACAAACTGAGGAGTTTGAGGGCATTAGAGTGAAGGTGGTAGATGGTTATACATTGAAATATGACAGAATGATTCCAAATCTCCCAATTAAATTAAATAACTATGAGTTCAAGGCTGATTTATAAGTGGTTGACCTTGGAGGCACCGATTTAGTCTTGGCATGAGTTGGTTACATCCTGTTGAGGCTTTTTATCTCATCCTCAAGTATATGGAGATGAGGTTTGAGGTAGATGGAAAGAAACACATACTCAAGGCAATCATGGAGGAGAACATAAGGAATATGTCACTTAGACATATACAACATTTTATTTTCCATGATGCAGTTGAGTGGGAAATAGAGTGTAGGATTTTATACATGATTGAGGAGTCAGAAAATCAGTTTATCATCTTGACATACATGAATTGAAAACTAAACACTCCAAAGTGTTTAATGATTTACCACATGGAAGGACACATGATAGGGGTATAGAGAAAATCATTGAGCTAAAGGAGGGCACTAAGCCCATCATGATTACTCCTTACAGGCATCCTAAGTTCCTGAAGGATGAGATAGAGAAGACTATCCAGGAGCTGATTTCTATGGGGCATATTAGGCCTAGTAAATCACCTTTTTCTTCTTTAGTGGTTTTGGTGAAGAAGAAGGATGGTACCTTCAGGATGTGTATATATCACAAGACATTGAATCAGATGACCATTAAGAACATGTATTTGATTCTGCGCATTGATGAGATGATAAATGAGTTGCATGGGGCATGCTACTTTTCTAAGATTGATTTGAGATCCGATTACCATCAGATCTAGATGCAGGAGGAGGATATAGAGAAAACAAAATTCCAATGTCACTATGGATATTTTGAGTTCTTAGTCATGCCCTTTGGTTTGAATAATGATCCATCCACCTTTTAGTCTACCATGAACAAAGTTTTCAAGATGCAGTTGAGGAGGTTTGTTTTGGTCTTCTTCGATGATATATTGATTTACAACAAGACATGGGATGATCTTTTTTCTTATTTGGATACTATGTTGGATATTCTGGATAGAGCTTCTTTATATGCAAAGGAGTCTAAGTGTGCTTTACAAATGACCGAGTTACTGTATCTAGGTCACATTATCAATTTAGAGGGAGTACGCATGGATCTAGATAAGGTTTGAGCTATCCTAGATTGGCCTACTCCTGAGAGTTTGACATAGCTCAGAGGGTTCATTGGGTTGTGTGCCTTCTATTACATATTTGTTGTAGGATTTTCAAAACATGCAGCTCCCTTGACTGATTTGACCTACAAGGGTGTTTTTGAGTGGACTTCTCAGGCACAGGAGTGTTTTGATAAGTTCAAGTTGATCATGATGTCGTGCCTGCTTTTGGCATTCATAATTTTTTCTAGACCCTTTGATTTGCATTATGATGCTTCACATGAGGGAATTGGTGTAGTACTTTCCTAGGATCACCAACCTATTGTATTTGTGAGCTGGAAGCTTCGGGGTCCCGAGAGGGTCTTTAGTATTTATGATAAGGAGATGTTAGCGATTATGCATGCTTTGGCTAAATTTAGGTAGTATTTTGTTGGTTGTAAATTATGCATCAAAACTAATCATAACACCCTGAAGTATTTTCTAGGGCAGTGTGATTTGACTGAGAGACAAAAAAAGTGGGTTAGTAAACTATAGTACTATGATTTTGATATCTAATATATCAAGGGTACTCAGAATGTGGTGGCTGATGCACTTTATAGGAGGCCTCACTTGGGTTCTATGACAACAATATCTAAGGATTGGAGGCATTTGATTATTGTGGAGTATGCTAGGGATCAGTGGGATTTTGGTTTTATTAATGGGACCATAGAGGGTAGGAGGTATACACTTTTGAATGATTTTATCATTTACAAGGAACATGTATTCTTGGTTCCAGGATCGGGCATTCATTTGGTGGTGTTGAGAGCTTTCCATGATTCTCCTTTAGAAAGGCATCTAGGTTTTTTCAAAACCTATAGGCAGGTGCAGGAGAGATTCACTTGGAAAGGCCTGAAGTTTGATGTGAAATAATATGTCATAGAGTGTTTGGTTTGTCAGCAAAACAAATAGGATCACACCTATCCAACAGGGTTACTACAACCATTTCTCATTCTTGATCTGAAATGAGAATGCATCTCTATGGACTTCATTGTGGACTTGGCTAAAGCTCAAGGTAGGGATTTAATTTATGTAGTGGTGGATCAAGTTATGAATTATGCCCACTTATTTCTGATTACAATCACTTTCTCAGTGACACAGGTTGCAGATTTATTCTTCTGGGAGGTGTTCAGATTGCATGGTTTACCCCAGAATATAATAAGTGACCGAGATAGCCATTTTTTGAGTTACTTCTGGTACAAGCTCTTTCGGTTTTGTGGGATGGAGTTGACTCCTAGTACTAGTTATGACCCTCAGACTGATGGTCAGACTGAGATTGTTAATAATTGGGTGGAGGGCTATCTTCAGAATTATGTGTCTGCTCAAAAGAGAGCATGGGTGAAGTGGATTTATCTATGTGAATATTGTTATAATATCACTCACCATATGTCTATTCAGATGGCTCCTTTCCAAGATCTATATGGGTACGATAATCCTAGTTTTCTAGATTTTATTTTCAGTGATAACAGAGTTCCCAGTGTAGGTGATTTGTTGCAGGACAGTCAAGATATTATGGGAACTTTGAGGGACAATATGCAGAGATCTCAAAATGAACAAAAGTTGTATGTTGATAAGAAGAGGATTGATTGCTCTTTCCAAGTTAGTGATATGGTATATTTGATGTTGCAGCCTTACATGCAATCTTCTATCCAAAAGAGTGGAGATGAGAAGCTCAATCCTTGATATTATGGGCCCTTTCGTGTTGTTAGGTAGGTGTGTGAGGTTGCATATGATTTGGATCTACCAAAGGAAAGTAGAGTACATAATGTGTTTCATGTTTCGCGCCTCAAAATGGTGCTAGGAAGACATGTTGTTCTGTCCTCTCTATTACCCCCTCTGGATGATGAGGGAAAGTTAGAGTTGGTACCTGGGGTTATTTTGGAGACTCATGAGTGACATTTTCATAGGAGAGTTATCAGGGATTTATTGATCAAGTGGTCCAGTTTACCGATTGAGGATGCCACTTGGGAGTCAAGGGATATTCTTCAGTACCTCAGTTTGCAATTTCTTGAGGATAAGAAATCTTGGGGAGGGAGGACTGTGATGTCCCCGATTGAGCAGTTGTTAGTTGGACATGATTGTTAGCCCATCATTGCAACCCTCATGGGCTAATGCTTTGTTTTGAGGGTCTCTTGGTCAGGACTTACTATTTTGGGTAAGTCACCTCATGCCAATTTCTATTTTTGGATGGTGGATTTCAGTGTTCAATGTTTAGTATGATTTGGAGTTGGATCAAGGTGATTGATTAAGTCTTCCTTATTTAATTAATTATGGAGCTATAAGTTATATCATTAATCATCATTAATGATTTATCTTATGTTTATATGAGATTTATTATTAAAGTTAAATATAATTATTGTTTCACATATCCTAAGTTGAAAGGAAGAAGTGCTTTAAGTTATTTTAAGAGTATGATTGAAGACATGTAAAATTAAGCCTTCAAGAAGAAGATTCATCTTTTATAAAGGATTTTGAAAGCTTGAGAATCCATCTTATGCATTTTTTATGAAATTGTGAATTGGAGACTAAATGAGGGTTTACAGAAATTTGTGCTAGTCAAATTGTGAATTTGATTGAGTGTTTCAACTCTTTGAATTGGACTTTTCTTTTCCAATGAATTGTGTAAGAGGTTAACAGTGTGCAAGGAATGAATGTGATTTGTTTAATTTGACAATTCCCCGCACAAGGAGAAGACGTGATTGTAGATTCAAAGCACAACATTTGGGCATTCTACATTGCGGATGGTGATTGAGTGTCACCCTTCTAGAATTCCATAGAGATTGTTGGATTCATGCTATGCATTAGCGTGCATGGAGTAGAGTGGAAGCTGTGCGGCATGTTTCAGAGGCACCGCGGCCAGCAAGGAAGGAAGAGCCTTAAGGTAGATACAATGTATACATCTGCATGCTTTGATAATGATATTTAATAGAATAAATAATGTAATACAATGCAATTTTGATTAGTATTTGATATATAAATTGTGAGTTGAATTGATTTTGGCTTATATATTGAAAAATTACAACAAAAAGATATATTTTTAATTTTAAAAGTAAAGTATAGAATTACTATTTGGTATTAAGTGAATGTCATATTGAGATTTAGACAGAGAGCTAGGAAGGCTCATTACATGACAAGAAAGGAGTATAGGGCAATATTTTTTCAAAATAGGGGGATTCTTTAGTATGCTACGAATGTACATACTATAACCTATGTTCACTAAGTGAAGCCCTCATGATTTGTCTATGGGGTAGAAGTAATACTCCCTATTGAAGTTGAAATACTATCATTGGCAGTTTCTTTAGATCACTTGATTGACAAAGAAGACTACAAAGTGTACAATTACATGAGCTAGAAATGTTAGATGAGAAAAGATAGGTTGCACTAGCTCATTTACAAGCATATAAAAATTGTCTTATGCAGAGCTATAACAAAAATTTTAGAGATCAAAAATTTGAGGTTGGAGATTTGGTCCTTCATGCCAACCCTAAAACTCAGTAGGATAGAAACAAAGTGAGAAAAATTAAAGGTAATTGGTTGGGGCCCTTCATATTCACTACATCATATGAGTCTGGGGCATATTAGTTGCCCACACTAGACAGAGAAATTCTATTAGATCCTATCAATACCATGCACTTCCAAAAATATTATGCATTAAAAAAACCTTAATGAAATCTGGAAAACTAGGGTCTTGGTGACAAAAGTCATAAAGATAAATAAATTTTCCCTATAGTGGAAACTTGTAAAATAGGTGCTTTGAGTAAGGGTCATGGTGAAAACCTGGCAAATAGACAACATGTGTAGCATTCATTTCTCCAATTATCTATCTTTACTCTATTTGGTTTGGTGACCCATCTATACCACCTTTCCCCATTCCATTACTTATCTATCATCCACCTCATTATTTGGCCTTTGTACATGTACCTACCACCCATATGGTTCAAATTATCCTTTTATTTCCAATTACTAGTCGAGATTTAGCATCACCCCTTTCCACAATCTAGTACATGACATGTCAGGAACCCTAGCATTTCATCCTTGCATATTACATAGAATTTGGGCTGGGGGAAATTCCTTGAACATGGTTAACATATGTGGTTACTTCCATTAATAAATTAGAGGGTCCCACGTGTACATATTTTAAACACTTAAAAAAATAAATATCCAAAAAAATCATAAATATCCTAAATATCATAAAAAAATAAATAAAGTCTTAAAAAATCCTTAAAATTCATTAAAAGTTCTGAAAAAGAAAAAAAATTTAAAAATCTTAAAAAATTAAATAACATTTAAAAATTACAGAGTAATAAAGTGTCAGTTTTCGACACCAATGTCATTTTGTTTTTGTTTTCACTTTCATTTCATTTTCAATAAATTTTCCATTGCAACAAGACAAACATATCCTCAGACACAATTAGGAGATGCAGAACTTTGCGCTTCACGAATCATGCATCAACAAATAAATCACCCTATTGAGTCATTAGTTGGACGTATCAAACTTGTTACATCAATATTTCATCATCATTATTAGTCCTTTGTCCAACTATCATCTGTCTTATACAAGGTGCAGTATGCTCGAAATGAGATGGTGTCTATCTTAAATAGGGTATGTCATTCTTGAAGCTAGACATCATGACCGTCCTTTTGAAAATAAATAACTTTGGCAATAAGATCCAAATGGCTATTGGCTCGTTTGGTTTAGTGATTATTATATTTTATTTATTTTGTTTTGTTGCCATGTTCTTGTACTACTCAAGGATATCACCAAGTGATTAGAGTGGCCTGGATGGTTCATATATTTTATTTCTTCTTTTTATTCAATTTTTGGGATGTTTCATGAAGTTCTAGGACATGTATGGCTTGGTTGTCTATGTTGGCACATTTACTTCCCGACTGTCATACATACCAGCTTGACCCTTAATATAAATATTTTTTAGGATGGATTGAAGCATTCCTTGTCTGCAACATGTCTTTTTTTATGCAAAAAGGATCACAAGACCACTCTATCTTCATATATGTCATGATGCAACACATCTAATTTTCTATAACAACAAGATATATAAAAGACAAAAAATGTACTATAAAGAAAAGCAAGGACTAATTTTGTTTTCCTTTTATTTGATTTGCGTCCTTTCAATTTGGTTTTGTTTTCCTTTTTTTCAGTCTTGTGTTCCTTTTGGTGTTGGATTCCTAGCGTCATTTTTGACAAATTGGCCCCTTCTTTTAATTTTTCACCCAATTTTTTTAGGGGTCACTCTTGTACCCTTGTGTTAGAGCCACCCCTTTTTATGCGATTCCCTCAATTTTTCTTTGAAACAATGCTCGGAATCACATTATCTCAAAGCCGGGTAAAATGTAGACACCTCAAAGTAGTAAACGCTCATGCCTTTTCTTTTTAGTGTTTCATTGGTCTAATCTTGGTCAATTATTTGTGTCATTAAACATTTTTTATCATTTTGGTCATTTTGATTAATTTATCATTTTTGTCATCTTGTCATCTATTTTTTATTAGGTCATTGCATTTTGTCTCTAATTTCTTGTTTGATTAAATAATTTTGATGATTATTTAATTAAAGTCCTTAGTTTGTCTGTAGGAGACTAATCATTTATTTAATTCCCCTATATCCTAGCATGTACCCTTTAGGCATAAAAAAACTTATTTATTTATGTCCTTTGTCTTTGTGGTGTCACATTTAGATATGAACTGTTTAAATATCCTTTGGGCTTTTTGGAGGGAATTGGTAAGTGGGTTTTATTATTTGTCTTTTATTATTAAACTTTGGCCATTCTTTCCCCACTTGTCCTTTCAAATTCCTCTCCACCATCATTTTGTGCAATCTTTTCTATCCATTCTCTTTAATCCTATCTATTTATTTCAAATTCAGAGTCTATAAATTGAGCCCTTTTCTCCCATTTTACCTACACGCTATCGAAATTAATCCTTGCTTTTTGTCTATTATTTGTGCAATTGTAATACAAGGAGAAAAATAACATTAGAGAGAAAAAAAAAGAAAAGAGATGCCATTGAAGGAATTTCTGTATTTTGAATTAAAATAAATTTTTACACATTTTGTTTCAATATTCTTGTTGTTGTTATTGAGATTTTACTAACATAATTATTATGGCTTTCGTGGCTAGCTAATTATGTGTTATGTACTAATTCTCCTAATTTTCCCAATCCATGCACATAACTCTATGCGAAGTATATCACAGCATGACACAACCACTCTTAATCTCTTAACTCTTTTCTCATCCTATATCTAGTCTAATAAGAATCAAATCTAGTCACTGCAAATACTTAAGTCGACCAAAAGTAAAATAAATACAACAATCTTGCACTTGTGACAATAAATATTCACCTGTACAAAAATCCAACACAAAATATTTGAACTAAAGCACTGCATGAACCATCTGACCATGTCCACCGAAATACATAACTTGAGATACCAATGTAGAACAATGCAAAGCATTCTTCAAGCCTGTCTAATCCATTTCTGACAACCAACCTTACTGTTAGCCAACAACACATCATAACTTCATCAAAAGAATAGTTTGGGACCTAAAAACATGATAGTACATGTGTGAAAGGAAATTTGCACAAAAGGAATGCAGTTAACTAATAAACACATTCATAACACAAATACATTGCAACAATCAAGATTACACATAAAGAAACAACTACAGAAACGAGAAAGAAAACCACTTAAAACCCTGTTGTAGCCTCTTTTTTGCAACGATTTGTCTAGGATATTATGGTTGTATGTATGCTCACAGATTCAACACCATAACAACATTAGCGTGCTCCATAGTTTCTCAAGCTTGCAAATGATATAAAAAATGGCTTTTCAAAGAGGTTTCACAAGTATGACTAAGTTTCTTTCACAAATGCATGAGTTTGCATAATTGGAGAATTGATAATGGTTTCAAGGATTTGGATTCAAATATGATAATAGATGGGATCAAAATATGGGAAGAATATGGATAACAAAGAAGATATATATTCTGGATTGAAGGGAAATGGGAGGATTTTATAGAAGAGTTGAGGAGGTTAGGATTTTTGTGCATTAATGAGAGGTGGTTGAAAGGATTGGGAGAGAGTTTCCATAAATGACATTTATCTCTCAAAATACCCCAATGTCCAAGCATTGATGAAGGGCCTTAAAGACACTTTGGATGAGGATTGGGATGAAAAAAGTGAAGGGTGACTTTCTTCTCCAAATCTTTATGGTTTGGATTTGGATGATATAAGCAAAGTGTGACTTTGCTTCCCTAATATTTATTGTTAGGAATGTGCAAATAGTTAGATGGGGATTAGGCTAATGAGTCAGGTTAATCAGGGGGCCAGTGGGTAGGTTATGATTTTGCAAGTGCATGGGGATTAGGAGATGATAAGAATTAATTAGGAAAAAAGGATATTTACCTAATTAGGACATGATTAGAGATGCAAGTGGGATTTTTAGGGAAATGAAAGTGGATGGGGATTTGGGTTTAATTTTGAATTTATTTAATTCAAAATAGAGGAAAGGGGGTATTTAATCAAATACATAGGTTTATTTAATTAAATAGATTTCAGACATTAGATAAATTAAATCAATTAATTTACCTAGGACTATAGAAAGAAGATATTAATTAAATAGATTTCAAACATTCGATAAATTAAATCAATTAATTTACCTAGAAATATAGAAAGAAGATATTAATTAAATAGATGAATTTTTTAATTAATATGCTAGTTTTAAAAGAAGAGTTATTATGATATAGTTTGATCAACTATTTAATGATAAAATTTAGTTGTCTACATTTTGCCCCACTTTGACATGGTGTTACAAAGTAGCGTCATTTCAAACAAGATTAAGACAAAACTAGGAAGAAGATGATTCGATTAGAAAAGATGCCTAGTGTCGACAGGACTTTCTGACCGGGTCCGCCAATAGATGTAAGTTGTCACTAGGTACCGGGGTACCGACCAAATTCGCTTGTAAAAGGTTGTCCAGGGAAATGAGGTTCCCCGGGCCTCCAAGAACGTGAGAGTCGGGTCTCGACAGTGCGGGGCTTAGTTGGGAAATGTGACTGTTTTGTTTGAGGGGGATAGCTGGTTATCTTAACTCATCTTCTCTGGGGATTCAAGTAAGTGGGGTTTCCTACAAGCACACATTCATTTAACAAATAAACTTCAAAATATATTGTAGAGTTAGAAATATTCCATCTTCCTATAGTTATACTTAAACATTCAAAACATCAACAATGCTCTAACACACTATACTAAATATCAAAGAAATACAGAACCATTAGCTCATATTTGATTAGTAGCAAAGAAAAAGGAGGTCATTAATCTACTTGAAATATTAGAGAAAAGGACATAAAGAACACAAAGCATAAAATACCATTAACCCAGAAATCAGGATGCTAACAACGTCGTTGATAGAACTCCTTCTTCATTACCATATCTCCAGAAAGTACTAGTGTGTGTTACAATGGTGGCTCCAAGGGAGCATCTATCTACTGAAAGCTTTAAACTAAGGAGCTTTGAGCTCTGCAACTAAGAACTGAGAAAACCAAATTGCTATTAGCTATGGATTGCAAAATCATCAATTTCGCCGAACCTTGGAATGAGGTCGGACTTAATATTTATACACATGATTTGACCTAAAACTTAACCTAATTTATTTTATACTTTACAATATAATACTATTTCTGGTGGCCGGTACTACCTACGCCATGCTACAAAAGACCTTGAGACGGGAAAGGTCTGACATGTCAGATGAATAAGACAAGAAAAGAGGAGTGGAAGAATTGGCCTTGAGAAGAGAGCTGGGAGGAGAAGAGAAGAAATCTGATCTCCCGGGGATTGAGGCTACATGCCGCATAAATGGGAGGGCGGCTCACGGTCTCTAATGTGCCAGGTGTAACATTAAAGTGGCACCTTAGGAAGACCATCTGTCAGAAACCTCTCGTCGAGCCAATGTGCCTTGTTGTGGTTACCTACCTTCTGACAACCTTTATTAACTGCCTTGAAAGTGACCAGTTGACCTTAGAAACTGGGACACAGGTCACTTAAAGAAAACAAAAATGTGGGATCTAAAATTTTGGGATCTAGGAACTTGCGTTCTGAAAGAATGATGAATACAACCGATACATGGTTAGCAAGATTCTCCGGAGTCCAGAGAAATTTATTGTTCCTTACGATTTTTCCCAAGCCTCCAACACTTGGCCTATGCTTTCTTCATCTACATCTCTGATGCTATTCCAATGACTATGAACAACCTCCAATGCCTCCTCAACCTCTCTGGCCCCATTATAGAATTCATCCACCATCTTGATGGTATCATGCGATCGGATCATTTTCTTAGACAATCTAGATAACCTACCCTAGTCAAAATCTCTGGCAGGCGGATACAGGGACTCCATCTGCTCATCGAACTTGCTGAGGACATAGTCCTCTGAGGTACATGTTCTAGTGGTGAAGGGATCGACTTGCGATACTCCAGCCATGAATGCTTGAAATAGGCCCAAGGGGTATTGGACCTCTGTCACCTTCTCTTTCAAGGCCTTAACCAGTTCCTTGCATACCTCAATCCTAAGGACAATTCTGGAGTACTGGGCCTAGAGGGAATCATATGATTCGTCTCTCAAAATCCCTGCCACTGTGGCAACTTCTTCTCCTATGTTGTGGATTTCATCCAGCCTGACCTTCTATTTTTCATACTTCACTAAATCTCGCTCCCATATAAGAGAAAAGCCCTTTGCTTAGTTGAGAAGAATGTCAACCTGATAAGGGTTCAGGAGGGATGCTGCCAAAAATTATCTCATGGCAGCCACTTGCTAGGTGGCCCACCCATCTACAACCTGCACCTTTTTCTTCATGATACATAGAGAATCCACATCGCCCTGCGCAAGCGGTAATCTGGAGGAAGGGGTTCTGGGGTGGACCTCGACCAAAGGTTGTGTAAGTTTTGCCAGAAGTGCGAGGAGATTGGCATTTGTCTCTCTTTCCTCCTTTAGCTTTTGGCCTTTCTTGATGTATCTAGCCTCTATCGCCCTAGTGGCTTCTTTCAGTAAGTCCAGCTTGCCCTATTTGTCTCTCCTCCCCAGTGCAAATTCTATTATGTTATGATCTTCAGGCCTTATGGCTGCTGCATCTGCATCTGGTGGGGGTGTTATGATAGTCACAACTGTGCTACCTATTGGACCAGTCTGGAGAGTATGGACTGTTCGTGCTTTCTTGGGATTTTTAGCCTCTACATTCTTGGCCATCATTTTGGCCAATGAGAGTGTAGCGCCTGATGTCACCATCGGGGTCTTCCTTTTCCTTGATTCGACCAGCCATTGGGGCGGCTGGGGTGGCTTTGCTGTTAAGATATGTTCATTGGGATTCCTTTCGAAATCTGGTGGTATGTTCTCATAATGTATATTGTCTTCGAGCTCTTTCTCCCTTTCTTGTTCTGGTTCCTCCTCTTGTTCTTGTTCTTTTTCTTGTTCTCCGGAACCTTCAATATTTTATGCCATGCTGACGTCTTCTATTGTATTATCTGAAACCTTTTCTCCGGTATCAATATTACCTATATTTTCAGGGACCTCCTCGTCCCTCCCGACGTTGGCTGATTTTGCATTTTCATTGTCCAGGACTTCTTGATCAATCTGCTGCTGCTATTCTTGGGCCTTTTCGGCCTTGTCTGTTGGAACATTCTCTTCCACTGGGACATCCTCTAGAGGTGGGTGAGGTCTCTAGCTGAAATTTAACAAGGTGAACACCATTACTACCTCACCAAATATGCTCCAGGGCACTTGATCACTCAGATTAACCAAAGGCATTTGGAGCATGATGATTGAGGGTACGGTTGGTCCTGTGGGTCTGGGTTCCCTTACCATCGGTTGCTCATCTGTGGGCTGCCTTGGTGTGTCTTCAGTCTCTTGGACCAGAATCTTCTCCTGCTCAGGTTCCTTTTGTGCCTCCTCTTGGGCTTATTGTTCTGATGCATCTTCTTTTCCCGAGATTTCCTTTTCTATGGGGACCTCTTCTTTATCCTGAATGGAAATCTCCTCCACCACATGACCTATACCTTGTGGGAGGTCCATGAGCTCCTCCACCAAGAAAGTGTCATCAAAATCATCATGCGGGGGCAAGGAGTCTGAAATATCTTCTAGTATGGGAGAATTTGAACTGACATCCACCGAGGGCACATCTGACATACCAGGACTAGTAGCTGCGCTTGGTATAGGGGTCACCTTCTTTTTTCTTATTAGTGAGACCCTAGTATCTAGAATGCTGGTGGACTCTTCCTTGGTGAAGGTATGTTTTCTCATCATCACAGCCAATGACGGGGCTCCCATCGAGTGAGCAGAAGCCATTGGAGCTACAAGGAGGTCAGAAGATATCTATGTGCTCAACTGCTAGTTGGATATCCTTGCCGACTCCATTTGTTGTTTTAGTTGTTCCATTAGGAGGGTGGGAACTTGAGGAGACACCTTGGATGGGGTGCCCTCTTTCTCTTTTTCTTTGCTTGTGCTTGGTTCAGCGGCCGTGGAAGATGAAGAAGGTTCGACAGCGGCTGAAGAGGGGGCCACTTTTTTGACCGTTGGTTTCTTTTGGGTGCTCTTGGGACACACCCAGGCAAAATACTAGTGAGTTGCTTCCAAAATGGGGTGACATAACCCTTCAATTGTTAGGTCCTCAAGGGTGGCCCAGTCCACTAGAGGGAGATCTAAATTGTCCATCCCTTGCTCCTTGTACGCTGGGTCCTCCAATGACCCATCATCTCAGAAACCCTTCAAAAAATTCTAGAGGTCAAGTGCTTTCATGAGTCCTTTGCTCATTCGTGAATGTTGTCGGGCCCAGAGATCAAAACTGTCTTGGCAGTCTTCCCAAAAATCTTCAATGTCTGCTTTGTGGGGCGGGGATGCCCAGGGAAGTGCTGCAGAAATCTTGCGGAGAGGGTCGTAGTTCTTCTAGGCATGGTGGAATTCCACCAGCCCCAGGTGCTTCAATTCACTATCTGCCTCTTAGGCTGTGGCGAGGCTGCATGTATAATTCTCGCATGAGAAAGGGACTAGGATGTTGATGACCTTCTTCAATGTAAAGAAGGCATGCAGATCCATCATTTGCCGACATAACTCTAAAAGAATAATTCTATCCCCACAATACCGGGGAAGAAGATGGGGCTTTTCATTGAAGCCGGTCACCCAAATGTAGGTGTGATGTTGGAATTGAATGAAATAGCAGCCATAGGTGCTGACTAGAGTCATCGCCGCTTGTGACAATCGGTACCCGAAATCCTGAGTAAGTGTTAGAATGTTGTGGTAAATGAAAGCATCATTTAACCGGCAGAAGTTTCAGAAACTGAGTTCCCATTACACTTGGGGATAATGATCCCATGGTGTCATTTGGTCTGTCCTGTTTCCAAGCTCCCCAACTGTTCCCAAGCCTTGAAAAGCTGGTCTTTGTTGAGCTAGTGCCCATAGCACGTATGATGTCATGTTGAACTTGGAATTCTGGAAAATGCTCTTTAGCTGTTTGTCCACGTGATTGGATATAAGGGCCGCCCAGTTGAAGGTCTGACTACAAGTGGTGATGCAATACATAAAGTAGTACATCCATGCTGAGAAATCCTGGGCATGGGGCAATCCAAAAATCCTGCATAAAAATACAATGCCTGCCTAAATGGGCTCCTTGAACTCCCCGCTGGGAATTTCCAACTTCATCCTCCTATAATCCCTCTTTGGGATTTTCAGCCAATGGCTATTGATATGTTGTTGTGAGATAAGGGCAGTGCCCTCGAACTCCTGCAATGTCTAGACCTGATTCCAAATAATGGATCCATTGAACTGTGGGATCCCCAGCCCTGAGGTGAAAGTTTCTGCGTCCAAGGTGACAATTCTCGCTGGGTACTGTAGTGGCCGGGGATCTGAAAGTAGGATGGTTCAAGTTGGTGCATTGTACAATGTTTCCAATTGGAGTATTAACTCTGGTGATTGCACCAAACAAGGAAATTTTTCCACCTTGATGATGCTGGAGGCAGCAATCTGAGTGGCCATATTATCTCTGGTGGCCTCCAACCTGTAAATGGCTTGAATCAAGCCTTGCATTTCTGCCCAAGGTCTGGGCCCTGTGTCTGTTATTTCTTGAACTTTTGACTCTATCTTCAATCCCACAAGGGCACCCTCCTTTGGATACTTGGAGGTCAAGTGTAGCATTTCCAACAACCTTTCAGCCTTGGTTTTGGTGGCCGCTTGGGTGGATGTGGTAGGTAGCTCTAGGATGGAAGGAGGGGTGATTACTTCAGACATCTTTGATCAGCTCATCCACAACTTGCAAGACCGGAGAACCGTTAGAATGCGATATATATAAAAGAATATTAATACCTCGGGGAAATAGTCACCACCCTGCACCTGTTCAACAAGTGTTAGCATACATGGAAACAACCTGGAATACTTGTAATAGGCATGAATAGGAATCTGGGGGAAATTGAACCAAATGACAAGGGGAACAAAGGATGAAGAATTGTTTAGGGCCCAAAGCCCAGATAATCTAGCCGTTGTTGTGCTGATGTGACCAGTAAGAAACCGTATTCGGTTGATGTGGGTTGGTATGTGGTCAGGTGATAGGTGATATAAAGGCATTAATTGTGACAAGTGGGCTGACATGGGGTAAAATGAATTCCTAATGGGACATGGTTTGAATGCCCACTCATGAGAAATTAATCTCGCCTTTAAGGTGATGAGACGGAGGAGAGAGAAAGCTACCATGGCTTGAACCAGCGAGGTGTTAAATTTGAACCATGGCGACTCTGTCTCAATGAGCTTGGACTCATGGGAACAAACACAAGATAGAGCATGAGGAACTCACAAACTCAAAAGGATATACAAGATATATACATAAAAGTATAGAGGGCCGAAGGCTGAAACATATGTATAAGATATACAACATTTCCAACCCTTTACAAATTTATACAACTATACACATATATACACAAACTAACCTAAGAAAATATACATTATAAACATTAATCTACAATTGCACAGAGGGTGGACAACCCTCTCGCAGAGCCAACCCACCAATGGGAGGTGAACCAAAAACACAAAACACGGAATGGAAAACCAAAAAAACAAACGAAGACCAAAGAACAAAAGGGAACAACAAGGAAAATGCGGAAACAACAAGAAGCCAGAGAACCTACCTGGAAATCCAAAGAAGAGCAGGGAAAGAGCACACCAAGAGCACTCCTGTAACAAGTTCAACCTTCAAATGACCATGAACAGGTACCTCAAATCAACTGGTAACAACCCACTAAGCACAGAGTAATTCACAGCTTAATCACAGTTTAGTCACCTAAGAATCACTTTGAATGCACAAGTGTTTTTATTTGTGGTAACTGTAAAAGTGGCATGAAATTTCTATTTATACCCAAGGTAAAAGCAAGTTACCTCTTCCTCCGCAAACTCTAGAATAGGTGAACCTCCAGACTCCGGACCTGGGGATTCCATGCGACCATACCTTCTTGCGAGAAGAAGACATCATAGTGGAGAATCCCGGAGTCTAAAATTCAGCTCTGGAAAGAACAAAAAACTCTGGGACCGGGTCTTGGAGAGACGAAAGAAAAAAGAAGAAAGGAAACAAACCTCATGGGAGGGAAATCCCGGAGAAGAAAATAAAGAAAAATGAAGAGGACAAAGAAAACAAGGCAAGATCCAAAAGTGAGAAAGGGGACCCAACATTTTGCACACAAAATGTAGGGACAGGTATGTAGGGCATAACAAATGGTGACTATCTAGGATGAATGCCTTAGTGCATCTGAGAACCGCAGAATCTCTGGTTAGCAAAACCAGAATAAATCGTTACTCAGAGCATCCTTCTTGTAAGGTGCAAAGCGTCTGAGACAATCCGGCCCATACATGATTCAACCCATGGTCTTTTGTCAGTTGTGAAGTGTGTGCTTTTGGAAGAAAATAAAGTTGATGACCTCTAGGAGAAGCAGAGAAGAGGCACTAAATATATCAGTCCAAAGCTGTCAAATTTTCTCATCTCTCATGGATACCAGAGTTTCTCCATCCTTTACTTTCCTTATCATTTTATTATTTTCTGGATGGGAAGGCGGTACTTCTTTCACCATTAAGATTAAGCTTAGCTAAATTCAATGGCGATACTCCTTTCACCCTTCCATCCACCTTAATTTTCTAAGTAGGGAAGCAAAATTTTGGACCTGAAAATAATTTTAAAAGTTCAGACTTGGGCCAACAAACTAGTGCAACGTCTGATCTACTCTCAGTGTGTCTGATTACTTGTTCCTTTTGATTTTGATTTAACTGATTTCCAGACTTCTAGGGATGAACCCAACAAAGATTAATCATATCTTGTTACCAAACTTACAAAATAACTTCAGAGACCGGACCAATTCCACCATGCTAACAATAGATTTTGAGTTCACCGTAATGCAAAAGGTACCATCTTGGAGACTAGATGTTATGCGAAGCATACCAGCCTACAAAAAAGGGGAGCAAAATGCTAGGGCCCCAGAAAAGAAAGAATGAAGCTGAAAACAAGATGAAAAGAAAAGGGGTGGTTTGAGAGGATGGAAAACGAAACTATTTACAAGATAAGGCACTCCAAATGGAGCACCAGGAAAGAAATATTTACAAGTAGGAAGATTTACATATAGTACAACTCCAGACAAACCTACCTCATTTGAAATAATGTTTGAGAAACTGTCCATTGATGGGTAATGGGACAGGTTTCCGGTCATGGTACTGAGGCAATAGGTATTTTCCCCGTAGATCTCTGTGATCAAGTATGGTTTGAGCCAGAGCCGTTGAAATTTAGTGTGCTTTCCTTTCTTTTCCCGAGCCTTATCCCACAAGAGGACCAAGTCCAAAATATAAAGTGCTTTGTACTGGGCTCTTCTGTCAAACCATCATTTCACTACTTCTTGGTGATGCACAAAGTGTTCAAGGGCTGCATCTCTTTGTTCTTCCATTCACACCAGGTTTAGGAGCCGAACCTCCACGATGTTGTCCCCGTTGCCGAATTCCTACATAAACTGTAAAACCAGGATTTGTAAGTTAATGGAGAATACTGGGTTCTGATCGTAAACTAGATGGAATGGGGATATCCCCAGGGTGGCCTTAATTTGAATATGATCTGCTCAAAGGGTGAATCTCAGCTTTTGGTTCCAGTCTCGGGGATTTTGTTCTAACAGGTGTTTGATCACTTCAAGCAAATTCTTCTTGGTTGATTCAGCAACACCGTTACCCTGGGGGTAATAATTGCTGGAAAAATTCAGAGTGATCTTCCTGTCATAGGTCCATTCAAGTAATTATGCTCAAAGAAAATTCCGAACCATTGTCACATACTATACCAAAGGGCATTCTGAGTCTTGTGACGATGTTTTCTTCCAGGAATTTTATGACTATGTCTGCCTTATTATTTTTACATGGTATTTCTTCAGACCACAGGGTGTAATAATCAGTAACGATTAGGATGAACCAGTGGTTGGCATATGAGTTGGGGTTGATTTCCCTGATGAAGTCAAATTCCCATTGGGCAAAGGGTTTGGCTTCAAAGAACAACTACAAAGGCATGGCAGGGTTCTGCTCACGATGTGTCACGGTTTGACAAGTATGGCACTTCCTGACGTGAGTGTAGACATATTTAAAGATACAGGGCCAATAGTATCCAGCTCAGAGAATCTGATGGGTAGTGGCGTCACCTAAGCCATGACCGGTTCCAAACTGCCCATGGAATTCTTCAATTATCCTTGCAGCTTGAACCCTATCAATGCACCGGAGGTACACTCCCTCATAGTTTCTAAGAAAAAGCATGGCACTTTTGATCATGAAGTGTGCGCTTTTCAATCGTAGGGCACGATGTTTGTTTGGAGGAAATCCCTTCGGGCATTTTTTAGTCAATAACAAGTACACCAGGTCTTTGTTTCATGGATCCTAAGTGATGGAATCCACTGTATATGTCTGACATTCAATATGGGGAGTCTCTTTTGCCATTTCTCTACATAGTCCCTGACCTTGGACTATCTTCACGGGTTGCATTTCCAAATCATATTCCTGGAGGATGGCCATCCATTTCCCTCATCTCTCACATAATTCACTCTGCATCAGTAGATATTTTACTGCCTGGTCCTGGATGATAGCATGCACCTTGCTCCGGAGAATATAATGCCAAAATTTCTTCACGACGCGAACAAGAGCAAAGGCCTATTTTTCCAAAGGAAAATACAGGACTTCAACATTCTTAAATGGGGAGCTCATGAAAGCTATTGGTCATTCTTCCCCTTCAACCTTTTGGGTCAATACTATTGCATCAAAATGTAGCAAAGCAAATGAACATATGTAGAATGGGAGGGAATAGTCCAGACTAGCCAGAACTGGTGCCTTTGTTATCATCTGTTTAATCTGGGAAAACACCCACCTTGCTTAAGGACTCCACTCAATTTTGGTATCTTTCTTCATCATCTCTTTGAGTGGATCGATGATCTCAACAAATCTAGTGATGAATCACCAGACAAATTTGATCTTTCCAAAGAAAGACCTCATTTTTTTCTTGCTGCCGAGTATTTGTAGGTTTAACAATGCTTCAACTCTCTCAGGGTCAATGGATATACCCTTCTTGGAGACAATATGCCCGAGCAATTTCCCTTCAGTGACCCTGAATATACATTTCTGAGGGTTGAGGAATATTCCATACCGACAACATCTCTCACAAATCTGGGCGAGGTGGGCGGAATGATCATGCCTGTCCTAGGAAAAGACGGTTAAATCATCCATGTAGATGATTATACACCAGTTCACAAGGTCCTCGAATGCAATTTCCATGGCCTTTTGAAATGTGGCCCCTGTGTTAATCAAGCCAAGGGGCATTCTCTGGTAGGCAAATGTTCCTCACTTGGTGGTAAATGTCATTTTGTCTCTATCTTCAAATTTAACCATGACCTGGTTATACCCGGAGTACCCATCCAAGAAAGACATCATTTGTGATTCGTTCACAATTTGTAATACCTCATCTAGCGAGGGGAGAGGGTGATTATCTTTCTTGGAGGCCTTATTTAAATTTCAAAAATCCATGCAAAGGTGGATCTCACCACTTTTCTTCCTCATAGGGATGAGGTTGGCAACCCACGTAGTGTGCCAGATTGGAAAGATTATCTAGGCTGACAACAATTTTTGAACCTCCTAGTAGATCAGAGGCTCGATCAGTGGGTTGATCGGTCATTGATTTTTCCAGAAAGGCTTAGCATCAGGTTTGAGTGGGATAGTATGGGTCATGATGGATGTATTGTATGTCTTTAGATCCTCATACCCCCATGCGATCACATCAATGTATTCTCAAAGAACCGCAAGAATCTTCTCCTTCTCCTCAGGGGAGCAGGAGGTGCCAATGTGTATTATTTCCTCTTCATCAGGCTGGCCAATGTTTACTTTCTCAAATTTTCCTCCCTCAGAGGAGGATGATATCTTCTCCCAACCCTGAGGTTCTAAGTTGAAGATTGATTCAAGTGCAACCATCCCCTTCAGAATGGTGTTGGTTGGTAGGTCTATGATCCCATCATCTTCATTACCCTGTCCAATATCATTGTGGTCTCTTTCTTCCACTATTCTATCTTCAAAAACACCAACATTGGCCATAAAGGACAGGATATGTTGATCATCCTCAAAGATCTAAAAATGGGTGACATTATCTAGAATGGACGGGTGGGGATCATCTCAACAAAAAATCTCTAGAGTCGCGAGCTAGCCATTGGCTCAAGTGTGCTGGCACAAATGACAAGGGCATCCAAGACATAGTTCCATCTATGGGGATTAAGATCGATACCGAAAGCATCAAAATCTTCAATAAGGCTCCATGCCCGATTGCAATATGCAGCCAACCTCTTATCGTGATAGGTATATTGACTCTAGACTTGTTTAACAATCAACTTTGAATCACCCAGGGCTCGGAGGCGAGTGATTCCTTTTCTCAATGCAAACAGGAATCTGAGGACCAAAGCCTCGTACTCTATGATGTTAATCATGTATTTGAACTGTAGCCTATAGGATGCAAGGAATGATTTTCCTCGCGGGTTGATTAATTCTACTCTGGCCCCACAACCCTGTTTGGATTGGGACCCATCAAACTTAAGGGTCCACAAGTCATCGTTTGTTATCTGGGGCTGGGAAGACAAAGTGGTCTTTGGCTTATTTTTGGGAGGACTGAGAGGAGTTTCCTCTGGCACTGATGGTACACGGGCAAGTTTTGACTTTGGAGAGACTTGTGATTTGGATCCTCGGACATGTGGCACCGAGAAGGCACTCCTAGGAGGAGCATTGGGTCCCGGGGAATCAATCGTGTGTTCTTTCTCCCAGAGAGCATTGATATGCCAGGTAGCAACGGCGAGGAAAGGTTCACACTCTAGCTCTGAATGTTTTTGGTAATGCACCCGACACCAAGTGCCAAACAAGAGTCTGACGGGGGTCACTATAGCACCCTGAGAGTTAACCTCAACCCTTAATTTTTCATCCAAGTCCTAGGTTCTCTAAAGAACTATGGGACCCTCCCCGGGGGTGAAATCGAACATCAAGATCTCAAGGGGTTGGTACACCCCAGGGGAAGTCTCAAAGAATAGGACCTCATTCACCCTCCTGACTTCGGTGAGGGCCTGGCTCATCCAGGGCTCACTTTCAACCTGGATCTTGTTAGATTCTCCTTCCCAAGGGAGCCATAAGTGGGAATAGTTGGTCAAGAAGTATCCGTTCAGGGACTTGGACCAATTACGACTTAAAAACATCCCATAGGTCTCTAGGATGTCCACCACTTGGATGTCAATTATGCTAGCTATTCTGGGGTCCAAGATGAGTTGAATCCAGACATTCTTCAGTTCACCCACCATTTTCACAGCAGTTTTATCCAGCTGGATTATTGCACCGTTGGATGGGGTGGGGCAGAATCTGAGCTTCTAGCATATGGATAAGGGAATGATGTTGCTTGAAGCCTAGGAATCCACTAGGCATTTGTGTATGTTTTTTCCTTGTATATTCAAGCCTAGTAGGAAAGGAGGATCTCCAGTATTTCCCTAGAAGACAGCCGCGTTGGCATCCTCAAAAGAGACAGTCTTGGGTGGGCGACTGATGGCTTTCAGGTTTCCCAAGAGCTTCAGAAGGGACTTCTTCTACTCGAGATAGTTCAACAAAACCTCCATCAAGGTCATGGAGGTGGTGGTTTGTTCTAATGCCTTTGTGATGTTGAACCTTCCTCCTAAGAATTGGTGGCTTCCCTTGGCCGGATCCTGAGCTTGGTTAGAGCTAGGGCCTTTTAGAGGGATAGAATGATCAGTCATGTTGTCCCAGGGAGGAGTGTCCTTGGGAGGTGTGGGCATGTAAACTGGTCCCTTACCATCCTGACTCTGAGTATTGTAGGGAGTCCATGGATTGGTAAAGGCATTCACCTCAAAGGTTGGAATAGATTCATCAAAGAACCCCTGTAGTTCAGGTTCTTCTTCATCTTCTCTGCCTGTTCCAAAGAAGACAGTCTCACAGGTGAATACACCATGAGTGGGCTCTTGTATAGGAGGCTTTGGGGGAGTAGGGTCAGAAGCTTGTTGTCTATCCAGTTGGAAAATCATGATGACTTTCTCCAGCGTGGCATAGTTTACCTCATTGTGAGAGCTTGTGTCATGCAATCTATAGCAGTTGGTCATGGGCTAGAAATCTATGACTGGCATGAAATGGGAAGGTCCAGCACCACCCTAATTGGTGTTTTAGTTTGGAGGGGGACCTCCGGTATTAGCGTTATTATTCCATTGTTGTTGGTTGGTTTGAGGCCCGTTGTTATAATATCTTCCTCTAACGTTGTTGTTTTGTTGGCCAAAGAAAATATTCCCTCTTTGGGAATTAGTGTTGTGGGGTGCAAAGGACCCTGCCTTCAGTTGACCCATGTCCACAGTCAGCGTGGACAACATTCACCGGAGTGAATCAAACTCAGCGATCAACAGGGTATTTGTGTCACAGTGTGACGGTTGTTGTTTTTGGCTTCCCAGGAAAGTGGCAGCATTTGTCGGAGTTGAGGGCGGTAATCCTCCAGCCACGAATGACTGGAAGAAAGGCACTCTGGGTGGTTGTTTATGTGGTTGTTGCATTTGCTGCAGCTAGTTCCAGGGGAAGGATTCCAGACCTGGTATTGTCTGGGTCTGAGATGGATATACGTACCGAGCCTGCTAGTCTATCAGTGGTGGTGGGGGATTCATGGCCATCACGGGAGCACCCATTTCTTGATTGGGGTTATATCCCCCAATGTAAGAAGTTCCGCTGGGTATCATGTTAAATGGCATGCTCTGCCCAATCTCGCCTGGGGATTTGTTAAGACCACGGGATAACTCCAAGGCTAGATTGTATACCTTTGCCAAAGTATCCCGGTCACTGGGGGTGGTAGTTCTCTAGAGGAGAGTGGCATCGAAGGGGTCCATCACATTGAGATAGGTTTGGATAGTCACATCTACGAATGGGATGAAGGGACCTATGCACCGCTTCAAGGCGCGTTAGAACCGGTGGTTGAATTCTACAAGGGGCTCATTCGGTTCCTTCCTGATAGAAATGAACTGGCTGTGAGACCATTATGGGTCCACGTGTACATGGAAGGAAGCCAAGAAGGCATCCTCCATGTCCTGCCAACTGTTGACAGAGTTAGCAGGAAGGTTAAGGTACCAGTTCGGTTCGTTTGTCCCAGGGACAGAGGGAACATCCGGGTCACAACATCTTGATGTTGGATCTAGTGTTAGTTCATGGCATCTTTGTATGCCTATAGATTCTCTTCTATAGTTTGTGAGCCTAAGTTCTCATATCTGGGACAAATATTTTTAGGGTGCGAAGGTAGATCATTGGCTGCACCCAAAAAAGTTCCCGTTGGGGACCGATATTTCAAAAATATGTAGCCATTGGGGGTGTGGGATTTTGACTAGGTTGAGCGTTAATCCCTGGGATCATCTAGGGACTTGGGTATTCTGGGATGTGCTATATCCCCAGACAATGGCGGCTGACCTGAATTTTGGGGTTCTTTTCTTTCGAGCGGGAGGCTTAAGTTTGACAAACTGTCTGAGATTGGGAGTTGATCTAAGGACCCTTTCAAATCTTGCTAGTGAAAATGACCCAATTTCGCTGAAGGCTTGACTCCTAAAACTATGGCTCGGGGAACCCTTGGGCGGTGTAAATCAGAATCCTCAGAGGGGGACGAGTTCATGCCCTCATTCTAGCACCAGTTTCTGTTGATAGGACTTTGTGACCAGGTCTGCCAACAGATGTAAGTTATCACGGGGTACTAGGGTACCAGCCAACTTCTCTTGTAAAAGGTTGTCTGAGGAAATGAGATTCCTTGGGCCTCCAAGCATGTGAGAGTCAGGTCTCGACAGTGCAGGGCTCAGTTGGGAAATGTGACTATTTTGTTTGAGGGGGATAGCTAGTTATCTTAACTCTTCTTCTCCGCAAATTCAAGTAAGTGGGGTTTCCTGCAAGCGCACATTCATTTTACAAATAAACTTCAAAAGATATTGCAGAGTTAGAAATATTCCATCTACCTATAGTTATACTTAAACATTCAAAACATCGACAATTCTCTAACACACTATACTAAATACGAAAGAAATACAGAACCATCAGCTCATATTTGATCAGTAGCAAAGGAAAAGGAGGTCGTTAATCTACTTGAAGTATCAGAGCAAAGGACATAAAGAACACAAAGCATAAAATACCGTTAACCTAGAAATCAGAATGCTAACAACGTCATTGATAGAACTCCTCCTTCTTCATTACCATATCTCCAGCAAGCACTGGTGCGTGTTACAATGGTGGCTCCAAGGGAGCATCTATCTATTGAAAGCTTTAAACTAAGGAGCATTGAGCTCTACAACTAAGAACTGAGAAAACTAAATTGCTATTAGCTATGGACTACAAAATCATCAATTTTGTCGACCCTTGGAATGAGGTCAGACTTAATATTTATACACATGATTTGACCTAAAACTTAACCTAATTTATTTTACACTTCACAATATAATACTATTTTTGGTGGCCGGTGCTACCTGTGCCATGCTACAAAAGACTTCGAGATGGAAAAGGTCTGACATGTCAGAAGAATAAGACAAGAAAAGAGGAGTGGAAGAATTAGCCTGGAGAAGAGAGTCGGGAGGAGAAGAGAAGAAATTTGATCCCCCGAGGATCAAGGCTACATGCCTCATAAATGGGAGGGTGGCTCATGGTCTTCGATGTGCCAGGTGTAACATTGAAGCGGCGCCTTGGGAAGACCATATGTCAGAAACCTCTTATCGAGCTGATGTGCCTTGTTGCGGTTACCTACCTTCTGACAACCTATATTAACTACCTTAAAAGTGACCGGTCAGCCTTGGGAATTGGGACATGGGTCACTTAAAGAATACAAAAATGTGGGATCCAGAATTTTGAGATCTGGGAACTTGCATTCCAAAAGAATGAATGAATACAACCGATACATGGTTGGCGAGATTCTCCAGACTCTAGAGAACTTTATTGTTCCTTCTAATTTTTCCCAAGCCTCCAAAACTTGGCCTATGCTTTCTTCATCTACATCTCTGATGCTATCCCAGCGACTGCGAACATCCTCCAATGCCTCCTGAACCTCTCCGGCCCTGTTCTGAAATTCATCCACCATCTTGATGGCATCATGCGATCAGATCATTGTCTTAGACAATCTAGATAACCTACCCCGGTCAAAATCTCTGGCAGGCGGATATAGGGACTCCATCCACTCATCGAACTTGCTGAGGACATAGTCCTCTGGGGTACATGTTCTGGTGGTGAAGGGATCGACTTGCGATACTCCATCCATGAATGCTTGAAACATGCTGAAGGGGTATTGGACCGCTGTCACCTTCTCTTTCAAGGCCTTAACCAGTTCCTTACATACCTCAATCTTGAGGACAAGTCTTGAGTACTAGGCCTGCAGGGAATCATATGATTCATGTCCCAAAATCCCCACTGCTGTGGAGACTTCTTCTCCTATGTTGTGTATTTCTTCCAGCCCGACCTTCCATTTTTCATAGTCACTAAATCTCGCTCCCATATCAACCCGATAAAGGTCCGAGAGGGAATTCGCCAGAAATTGTCTCATGAAAACCACTTGCTTGGAAGCCCACCCATCTACGACATGCACCTTTTTCTTCATGATACGTAGAGAATCCACATCACCCTACGCAAGCAACAATCTAGAGGAAGGGGTTCTGGGGTGGACCTCAGCCAAAGGCTGTGTAAGTTCTACCAAAAGAGAAAGGAGAATGGCATTTGTCTCTCTTTCCTCCTTCACCTTCTGACCTTGCTTTATGTATCTAGCCTCTATCACCTTGGTGGATTCTTTCAGTAAGTCGAGCTCACCCTTTTTGTCTCTCCTCCCCAGTGCCACTTATGTTATGTTATAATATTTGGGCCTTACAGCCACTGCATCTGCATCTGTTGGGGGTGTTGTGATAGTCGCAACTGTGCTACTTGTTGGACCAGTTCGGATAGTATGGACTGTTCGTGCTTTCTTTGGCTTTTTAGCCTCTGCATTCTTGGCCATCATTTCGGCCAATGAGAGTGTAGCACCTAATGTCACTACCGGGGCCTTCCTTTTCCTTTATTTGACCAGCCATTGGGGTAGCTAGGGTGGCTTTGCTGTTAAGATCTGTTCATTGGGATTCCTTTTGGAATCCGGCAGTACGTTCCCGGAATGTACATTGTCTTCGGGCTCTTTCTGCCTTTCTTGTTCTAGTTTCTCCTCTTGTTCTCATTCTTTTTTTTGTTCTCCAAAACTTGCAATATTTTCTGCCATGCTGGCGTCATCTATTGTATTATCTGGAACCTTTTCTCTAGTCTCAATATTACCTGTATTTTTAGGGACCTCCTTGTCCCTCCCGACGTTGACTGATTCTGGATTTTCATTGTCCAGGACTTCTTGATCAATCTGCTGCTACTGTTCTTGGGCCTTTTTGGCCTCATCTATTGGAACATTCTCTTCCACCGGGACATCCTCTGGAGGTGGGTGAGGTCTCTGGCTGAAATTTAACAAGGCGGCCACCGTTACTACCTCACCAAATGTGCTCCGGGGCACTTGATCACCCAGAGTAACCAAAGGCATTTAGAGCATGATGATCAAGGGTACGGTTGGTCCCGTGGGTCCAGGTTCCCCGACCATCGGTTGCTCATCTATTGGCTACCTTGGTATTTTTTTGGCCTCCTAGACTAGAATCTTCTCCTGCTCAGGTTCCTTTTGTGCCTCCTCCTTGGCTTCCTATTCTGATGCATCTTATTTTCCTAGAATTTCCTTTTCTATGGGGGCCTCTTCTTTATCCTAAGTGGAAATCTCCTCCACCGCATGACCTATACCTTGTTGGAGGTCCATGAGCTCCTTTGCCGAGAAAGTGTCGTCAAAATCATCATGCAGGGGTGAGGAGTCTGAAATATCTTCTAGTTTAGGAGAATCTGAACTGACATACACCACGGGCACATCCGGCATACCGGGACTGGAAGATGCGCTTGGCATAGGGGTCATCTTCTTCTTCTTCTTCATTCTTATTAGTGAGACCTTAGTATCCAGAATGCTGGTGGACTCTACCTCAGCGAAGGTCTGTCTGCTCATCATTGCAGCTAATGACTGAGCTCCTGTCGGGCAAGCAGAAGCCATTGGAGCTACAAGAAGGCTGAAAGATATCTGCGTACTCAACTTTTGGCTGGATAGCATTATCGACTCTATTTGTTGTTTTAGTTGTTCCAACAGGAGGGTGGGAACTTGATGAGGCACCTTGGATGGGGTGCCCTCTTTCTCTTTTCCTTTACTTGTGCTTGGTTCAGCGGCCATGAAAGATGAAGAAGGTCCGACACTGACTGAAGAGGGGGCCACTTTTTTGACCATTGGTTTCTTCCGAGTGCTCTTGGGACACACCTAGGCAAAATACTAGTGACTTGCTTTGCAAAATGGGGTGACATACCCCTTCAATTGTTAGGTCCTCAAGGAAGGTTCAGTCCACCGGAGGGAGATCTAATTTGTCTAGCCCTTGCCCCTTGTACACTGGGTCCTCTAGCGACCCATCATCTCAAAAACCCTTCATAAAATTTTGGAGGTCAAGTGCTTTCATTAGCCCTTTTCTCATTCATGAATGCTATCGGGCCCGAGGAACAAAACTATCTTGGTAGTCCACCCAAAAATCTTCAATGTCTGCTTTGTGGGGTGCGGATGCCCAGGGAAGTGTTGTGACAATCTTGCTGGGAGGATCGTAGTTCTTTCAGGTGTGGTGGAATTCCACCAGCCCCAAGTGCTTCAATTCACTGTCTGCCTCCCAGGCTACGGTGAGGATACATGTATAATTCCCGCATGAGAAAGGGAATGGGACGTTGATGACCTTCTTCAATGTAAAGAAGGCATGCAGATCCATCATCTACCGACAGAACTCTAAAAGAATAATTCTATCCCCGCAATACCAGGGAAGAAGATGGGGCTTCCCATTGAAGCTGGTCACTCGAAAGTAGGTGTGATGTTGGAATTGAATGAAATAGCAGCCATAGGTGTTGACTAGAGTCATCGCCACTTGTGACAGTCGGTACCCAGAATCCTGAGTAAGTGTTAGAATGTTGTGGTAAATGAAAGCATCATTTACCCGATATAAGTTTGAGAAGCTAAGTTCCCATTGCACATGGGGATAATGATCCCATGGTGTCATTTGGCCCAGCCCATTTCCAAGCTCCCCAACTATTCCCAAGCCTGGAAAAGCCAGTCTTTGTTGAGCTAGTACCCATAGCACGTATGATGTCATGTTGAACTTGGAATTCTAGACAACGCTCTTTAGTTGTTTGTCCATGTGATTGGATATGAAGGCCACCCAGTTGAAGGTCTGACTACGAGTGGTGATGTAGTATAGAAAGTAGTACATCCATGCTGAGAAATCCTGGGCATGGGGCAATCTAAAAATCCTGCATAAAAATACAATCCCCGCTTGAATGGGCTCCTTGAACTCCCCGCGGGTAATTTCCAACTTCATCCTCCTGCAATCCCTCTTTGGGATTTTCAGCCAGTGGCTATTGATATGTTGCTGAGAGATAAGGGCAGCGCCCTCAAACTCCTACAACATATGGACCCAATTCTGAATAATGGATCCATTGAACTGTGGGATCTCCATCCCTGAGGCAAAAGTTGTTGTGTCTAGGGTGACAATTGTCACTGGGTACTGTAGTGGCTGGGGATCTAGAAGTAGGACGGTCCAATTTGACGTGTTGTACAATGTTTCCAATTGGATTATTAACTCTGGTGATTGCACTAGACAAGGAAAGTTTGCCGCCTTGATGATGACGGAGGCAGAAATATGAGTGGCCAGATTATCTTTGGTGGTTTTCAACCTGTAAATGGATTGAATCAAGCCTTGCATTTCTGCCCAAGGTCAGGGCCCTGTGTCCGTTATTTCTTGAACTCTGGACTCTATCTTCGATCCCACAAGGGCACCCTCCTTTAGATACTTAGAGGTCAAGGGTAGCCTTTCCAACAACCTTTCAGCCTTGGTTTTGGTGGCCGATCGGGTGGATGTGGTAGGTAGCTCCAGGTTGGAAGGAGGGGTGATTACTTTAGACATCTTTGATCAGCTTATCCACAACCTTCAAGACTAGAGAACCATTAGAATGTGATATACATAAAAGAATATTAGAACTCCTGGGAAATCCTCACCATCCTGCACCTATTCAACAAGTGTTAGCATACGTCGAAAAGACTCAGAATACTTGTAATAGACATGAATAGGAATCAAGGGGAAATCGAACCAAATGACAAGGGGAATGCAGGATGAAGAATTTTTTAGGGCCCGGAGCCCAAATAATCTAGCCGTTGCCATGCCGATGTGACCAGTAAGAAACCATATTCGGCTGACATGGGTTGGCATGTGGCAGGTGATAGGAAAAATAAAGGCATTAATGGTGACAAGTGGGCTGACACGGGGTAAAATGAATGCCCGATGGGACATGGTTTGAATGCCCGCTCATGGAAATTAATCCTTCCATTAAGGTGATGAGACGGAGGAGAGAGAAAGCTGCTGTAGCTCGAACAAGTGAGGTTCCGAGTTTGAACCATGGAAACTCCGTCTCAATGAGCTTGGTCTCATGGGAAAAAACACAAGACAGAGTGTGAGGAACTCGCAAACTCAAAAGGATATACAGGATATATACATAAAAATATAGAGGGCTGAAGGCTGAAACATATGTACAAGATATACAGTGTTTCTAACCCTTTACAAATTTATACAACTATACACATATATACACAAACTAACCTAAGACAATATAAATTATAAACATTAATCTACAACTACATAGAGGGTGGAAAACCCTCTCGCAGAGCCAACCCACCAACGGGAGGTGAACCAAAAACACAGAACATGGAACATAAAACTAGCAAAACAAACGAAGACCAAAGAACAAAAGGGAACAACAAGGAAAACGTGGAAACAACAAGAAACTAGAGAAACTACCTAGAAATCTAAAGAAGAGCAGGGAAAGAGCACACTAGGAGCACTCTTGTAACAAGTTCTACCTTCAAATGACCATGAACAGGTACCTTGAATCAAATGGTAACAACCCACTAATCACAGAGTAATTCACAGCTTAATCACAGTTTAGTCGCCTAAGAATCGCTCTGAATGCACAAATGTTTTTAATTGCTGTAACTGTAAAAGTGGCATGCAATTTCTATTTATACCCAAGGTAAAAGCAAGTGACCTTTTCCTCTGCAAACTCTAGAATAGGTGAACCTTCAGACTCCGGGCCCGGGGATTCCATGCAACCATACCTTCTTGCGAGAAGAAGACATCGTGGTGGAGAATCCCGGAGTCCAAAATCCGGCTCTGGAAAGAACAACAAACTTTAGGACCGGGTCTCGGAGACACGAAAGACAAAAGAAAAAAGGAAACAAACCTCACAGGAGAGAAATCCCGGAGAAGAAAACAAACAAAAATGAAGAGGACAAAGAAAACAAGGCAAGAGCCAAAAGAGAGAAAGGGGACCCAACATTTTGCACACAAAATGTAGGGATGGGTATGCAGGGCATAACACCTAGTCATTCAAACAAGTGAATAGGAGGAAAGGTGATGGGAGACGAGGATAATGATGCCCCCTCGAGAGGACATGTGTGTTGAAGAGAATGCGGGTGTGCTCTCAAAATGGATGAGATGATCTAGGCATGTTGAATGAATGATAAGGATAATATAAGGATGAAAATGATAAGGGATAGAATAACAAGTATTTATTATGCAAGATACAATGATATGATAATACAATGAATGTGGAGAAATGCAGGTTCAAGAGATGAGATGGATGGATAGTTAGGAATGAAGGATGATGGATGATTAAGGATAGGAGAAAAGCATGAGGAGGATCACCCTAAAAGGGAGTTTTTATGTAGTGAGTACTTATTTTCATGTAGCATATGATGTTATGTACCAGGGTATTAGAAACCAAGGTGATGGTGTATCACATGCATATGAATGACACAACAAAATAGAAAAAAGTTAGTCTAACATCCTAAAAAGCCATAGAGGACTTTGGTAGATACGATGCTAGAAGAACCACAAGAAAATGACATGCTCAAGATGCATCATGTGACCATGCGGTTCACATGTGGAAATGAAAGGGACAAGTCTGCACACACACGCACACTGAAAGAAAAAGATCAAGACTTTTCCCCCAATTTCACCATTCACAATACACCATGATATAAAGGATCGCGGTGACCATAAGGAGATAAAATAAGGAATCTCAAGATAAAAGACAAACAAATATAAAAAGCACTAAATAAATAAAAAGAATCTCACGTATATTTTTCCATAGGGAGGATAATGGATAGGGATTGATTTGATTGGTCTGATATGAGGAAGGATACTTTGTGCAAAGATCAATGATGGATTTTTAAACTAATATTCCTATGACAAGAGACAAGAAAAACATGCAAACCTCTAAGGGACCAATACATGATTGCTGAAGCACCAGCTAGATAGGGAAAAATTCTTGAAGACACACAACTAATTGACACAAAGGATGGGACCAAAGGACACAAATGTACAAAGGATTATAGGTAGAGACACGCTTGACTGAGACTAGGTATAAGATGCTAGTTACAAGATGTAAAATATATACAAGAGGTTGGAATTATGAATGAGGATGCAAAGATTCAAATCTGCCCAATGACATAGCGATTCTTCCAAATGACATGGCGGATCCACCAAATGACATAGTAGATTTACAAAAATATAGAAAATTAATGAGATGGATTGATGGTGGATGGGGTGTTGTTGGTGTGGGAATAATATATCCCAAAAAAAAACTAGGATTGGATTGAAGGTTGATGGAGTGTTGTTTATGTGGGATCGATATATCCTGAAATAACAGAACAATTGGGAAGGACGCATCCCGATGATGATTGGATTGAGATCAAGGCTTGCAGTAAGGTTGGGAATAAGACCAAAGACGTGATTGGATGGGATGATTGATGTTCAATTTTGGATAGCTAGAGATGGATGGGATTTGCATGTGATAGTAGATTGATTGTATAGAGAAAGGGGGTGGCCAAAGGGAGACACTAAGAAAAAGGGATGTGGATATGGAGGAGATGATGGAGGATGTGGAGATGGAAGCATTATGAGACAAGGATTGATGACTTGGAAGGATTATGGATGATGAGACAATACATGATGAGGATTGAGAGATGGATGGACTGACGATAATGGGATGATAGGAGAGGAGAATTGGGAGATGGAAGGATTGGGGATGATAGGACGATAGGAGATGAGGATTGGGAGATACATAGATTGGGGATGACAGGATGATAGGAGAGGAGGATTGGGAGATGGAAGGATTGGAGATGATGATGAGGCTTTAAGAGGGGTGTAGTAGGATGGAAGATAGGGTGAAAGAGGATGAGGAAGGTAGATGGAGGCTAGGATAATAGGTGGATAAGGAAGATAGAGACGTTCAAATGGATTTACATGAATGGGAGGAAGGATGGGTGGAAAAGAGGATAGGTAAATGAAATATTTGATTGGGAAATGGATGCCAAGAGGTGTCAAAATCATGTATACATGGTATCCTTTATTTTCATCAAGATTAAGAGGAGGGTAAAGTGAAACAGATAAGATATGATAGGTATGGTAGGTGGATGAGATGGAGGAAGGGATGAAGAGGTAGCTAGAAGATATTTCCCCCAAGTATGAAGAGAAACTAGATGGAGGGATTACACACAATGTCTATTTGGCAGGTTTTCATCATGGTACTTGTACAAGGCGTAATTTTTCCAAGTTTTCACCAGTGGACGATTTTTTTTGTCTCTTTAATTTTTTTTCTTTCTTTCTTTTTTTATAAATTTTTTGACTTTTTTTAGTTTTTTGGAGGGAATTTATGGATGGAGATATGGAGGACTCAAGCATCAAGTTCAACATCAAGGTAATAGGAGCCCATTTGGAGTGATCATGAGATGTTGGTACAACCTTATTAGGAAGGGGGGATTATGCAAAGGCATGTATGAGATATTTTTGATGGGGGATACATGTGGGTTAAGGGATATGGTGGTTGGACGTGTTTGGATAAAATGACGGGAATCGAGTGTGATAGGGGGATGTTGTTAGGATCAACATTGACACATGTTGTAAGGGATGTGTAAAGAGTGTATGGGAAGTGGATGGTAGATGTAGATATGATGGAGGAGTTATGATAGGTATTTTTGGGACATAAGGACCCAAAATTGATTTAGGAGATGGAGGGGAGGAATGCTTAGTCAGTGGATTAGAAACTTTGGATGCCATTGTGGATTTTATTTTAGATGCATTTCTTCTTTTTTCTTTGGGATCCACATAATTTTTTCTTTTTCTTTGGTGGGACTTGCTGTCTTTGAAAAGTAGTACATTTTTTTATTGGATTTTTCTTTTCTTGAGCATGTATTTTAGAGTGGACATGACAATCTTTAGCTTTTTGTGGATCTTTTGCTTTGTGCATTTGTGATTTGGCATCCAAATTATTGCAACATTGGAAGGAATATGAATTGTTGTATGAGATGGAGGAAATATAGATGGAGTGATGGAAGGAGGATGGTTGATGGTGTAGTTGGGTATGTGCCTTTGTTGATCCTCATTGGGAATGTAAGAGGTGAGATATTTAATATGGGATTGGTGGATGGAGGAACGAGTAGGATAAGATGGGGGATGATAATTTGGGATATAAGGGTCCAAAATGGATTTAGTATGTGGAGGATATGGGATTGTGGATTTTGGTATATAGGGACCCAAAATGGATTTAGACGATGAAGGATACGTGTGGTAGGTTGTCTTGGGTTCAGTGATAGAGGAGGGGGGATGGAATTAAATATTTGGATGAATGATGGGCAGATACAATGGTGGGTTCGGAAGTATGCTTGGATTTTGTATGATTTGTACCATCATTTTTGGATGAAGTGCCTCGGGATTTGTAAGCAAGACCATGAGATCGTTAATGTTCTTTGAAATGGATGGGCTCAAAGGTACCTTGTTCATGGAGGCCTATGCCTTTACCTTGATAGGATACTTCTTACTTAGGGAACAAGATGCAAGTACATTGTTAGGTGGAGTGTAGGTGGTGGATATGGAATTTATTTCTTCTACTACAAGTGGACCACTATGGATGAATGTAAGTGAACCAAGGGGATAAAGTGATGGTGGTGGGATAGTTTGGATTGGAGGAGATAAAGGATCATGAATTGAAGTGGATGGGATGCTAAGATATTGATCTAGATGTGAGGGTGGTAATTGATCTTGACTTGGAGTGTGTGGAATGATATGATCTTTCTTTAAAGGAGGGGATGATAATGGGTCATGAGATGGAGGAATTGGTATTGTAAGGTTATTATGTGGAGGGTATGATAAGGGATATGTAGATGGAGTGGGGGGAGTGATAGGATTTGAAGATGTGCCAATGAATATTTGGACATGCTTTGGGAAAAGCTCTTGACATGATTGAATTGGTGTAGATGGTGTGATGGGGGATGAATGGATGGACTCTTCAGATGGAGTGGATGAAAGGAAGGAAGGATCTTTGATTGGGATGGATGGATGGAGGGTGGAAGTATTAGGTTCATTGGATTGGGTCTGGATAATGCTAGGAGGAGAAGATGGGGGTTGTGGGTGGACAAAGTCAATAAATGGGGGTTTTCACTTATGTTAAGAGGTGGAAGAGGATTAATAAGAGGGGTTCATGGAAGAGGGATGATAGGTGTGGAAGGTGGAAGGGCCTCATCACTAATGTCCTCACATGATGGAGTGGGATGACATAACTCATCTTTAAGAGGTGGATTTTCTGATGGCTTCTTTGTGAAGCTCCTTGGAGACTTTCGTATTTGAAGCTAAGGGGGGTGACTAGCATGTGTGGATAGTGGGAAGCCAAGATAGTCCACATATAAGGGTGTGGAAATTGATTGTGAACTTGGTTGATGTAATGATGATAGTAAAGTGGGTGTGGAGGATGACTTGTCTAGAGAGTTCACATAATTAGGCACAGAGGTGACTTGTGAATTAGATTAACTAGGTGATGGTGGAGAGGTAGTGGATTGAGATATAACACTTGAAGTAGATTATGGGATGTAGGGAGATGGTGCATTGGGAGTTGTAATGTAGGAAGTAATGGAATATGGTGTATTGGGATAATATGACATAGATAAAGATGGATTAGAATAGGATGGTGTGGATGGGGGATTGAGGTAGGGAAAAGTAGATGGAGGATTGAGGTAGGATAGTGTGGATGGTGGATTTGGGATGGTTGAGGGATTATGGTAATGGATTGTTGGATTAGTATTAACCAGAGGACTGGGAGTATGGATTGAAGGATAGTGGGATGAATGATTTGGACTAGGGGTGAAGTTGAGAGTGTTTTTATTCAAAGATTGATATTGGGATATGACTATGAGAGAATAAGTAGGCATAAATGTTGTATGAGGAGAATATGTGGATGTGATATAGGAGGGAGTTGTGGATGGATGACCCAATGGATTCCCCTTGTCAAAGGTATGATAGGAGGTGCTAGTGGGTATGGATGGAGGCATGATGGGATAGTTTGGAGGAATGACTGGATACTAGAGGATGCTAAGAGAAAAATTTCTAAGGTGTTCAATGTACTCATCATGATCTACAAGGATCTCATCATCATTAGAATGGAACGGTGTGGAAGAAAAGGTAGGATGACCAAACTCATCATAGTATAATTATGACATAACATTTAGCTCATGAGTTGGATAGGGACAACAGATGAAGATGAATGATAGAAAAAAACTCAAATTAGGATGAACACTAAGCTCAAAATATGACGGGAATTAAGCTCAGATTAGGAGGAATGACTGACTCCAAAGAGGATGGAAAAGTTAATGAGAGATATGGATGCTATGGGTATAAAATAATCTAGGGAAGACTATAACTGGATGATGGTGACACCTGAATGCAAGATAACGAGGGTGTGCTAAGATTTAAAAAAAAATTATGCTCATACATGAGTTGAAACACCTAGTGTTGGTTGGATTGGATTGGATAGTAGTCATAGAACATACTAATGGTCCTAGGATACAATAAGATTAAAGTAAACCAAACCATTGGATCAAGGTGATATAGAAACAACGACAGAAAAGTAACTTTAGACAAGACTAGTTTGAAAGCATTCTATGAGATGATGTCAGATAAAGATGTAAGTGTGGAAACTTAAGGATATGAGTTCAAGCACAAAAAATGATTTGAATTAGTTGGCGAGGATCTTGGATTTGATTTGGATAATTCTGAGGGACTCTATGCAATGCAATATGGAGGATGTGGATGATGTGAAACTAATGTTATAGACCTGAAAATTCCAAAAGACTTTTCTCACAAAAGGAGGTAGTTTGTGAACCAAAGGATGATGGTAACATGATGTCCTATCATAAAAGGTGTGAAAAAGGTAGGTCTATCAAGGTACAAAGGTGTATTTGTAGAAATAGAAAACTGTCTAAAGAATAGGCACATTTGCAAATGACCAATATTTCATAGAGAGGATATGTGGAATAGTGAATCTAGGGTTTTACAGAGCATATCTATAGGATTTGGGTAGAAAATTTTCTGAACAGACCATCAAATCAACTAAACAACATCAACAATGAATACACTAAGTATGTTCAATACTACAAAAGGAAGATGGACATCTGCACAACATCAAACCATGTATAGGAAACTTGATTTGATGAATGATAGTAAGCTTGACTAAATTTGTTTCAGAAAAAGATATGTGGCACAAACAAAAGAATAGTTCTATAACCAAACACATGTACAACTAAAGGCAAAAAGGGATACTATTTGTTGAATATTCACTTGGGATAAATTCCATCTGCACTTATTCAAAGCGGATAACTTTGAATCTTGGAGGCACGAGCTCCTCCTTTGTGCACTCACTTCTTAGACACACCAAGCTTTGAATTCCAAGGTTCATCAATTCCCAAGGAACCTTTATCTCTACTATGAATCGCAAAAGTGTGGGGTGTCTTAGTCAGTCTTTGACCTTCAATGCCAACAAATATGGGTTTTGGAAAACTAAAACAATTAGTGTTTGGTAAGGGTATCCATTCAAGTGACTATACTCAAACGATATACCCAAATAAGGGGGCTCTCCCTGTCCTATGAAAATAAGGTGTTTCATGTCTTGTAGTGAAGGATTTTAATATATCACAAGTATACTGAAGGAGATTTTTTCTAGTATAAAAAACTCACACCTGTTGAGTGTGACTTTAATCACAACCATATTTTATATATAGCAGTTTGAAAATGCTTGGCATTAGCTATTACCATTTTGGTCGTTCCCTCTAACTCAAACTTATAGGCTACTCAGGGGGAAAGCCCTCTAAAGAAACAAAAATATGCCTATCACACTAGACACACCAAACAAAGCTTTGTTTATTTTTAAGTACTAAATGAGGAGTTCCTATGCTAAGAAAACACATACTTTATTGATTAATTAGTTTATAAAAATCTCATTTCTTTGAAGGTCCTACAAATACACATGTTAATGTTTATGGGGTCTTTAACAGATGTAAGCAACCTTCCTTCCCAGTAGAGTAAACAAATATGTTAGCAGATTAGTGAAATTGAGTATTAAAACAACTCTAGAAAATGAATTAAAAAGATCCTCTGTTAGATGATAGGGTGAATCCGCTGAATGATGATTATGTTGTTCAATAGAGAGATTTTGTAGATTGACGATTCTACTGATTGGCAGGACACTTCCGTAGAACGATGATTCTGTTGATTGGCGAATTAGCTGTATCGCAAAGTGATTCTGTAGAAAATATGGAAATTATGATTTCTATTTTTGGTGGTTCTATTGATGTGCCTGAACTTTTTGAGGTGTATCCGATGATTCATGTATAAAATCCTCTAAAACCTACAAGTGTTGAAAAGTGCCTAGAATACCACAAAAGTTAGTTGTGTACCCGTGAAGTGGGTCCCACTATGCGTGCCTAAAATAAGTGCAAGGAAATGTGTGCAAAAGTAATGCAATTAACTAATAAACACTTCCAAAACACAAATACAGTGCAACAATCAAGATTAGATATAAATAAATAGTTAAACAAACAAGAAAGCAAACTACTTAAAACCCTATTGTAGCCTCTTTGTTCCAATGATTTGTCCAGGATATTATGGTTGTATGTATGCTCAAGGATTCAACTACATAATAAAATCATAGTACTTCATAGTGTTGGAAAGTGGCCTGATGAATATAACATAAAGGTTATCATTTATGGAAACACTACTTACTAGCATGGTCACTTCGAGTATAATTCAGTTTTGGAGATTTTGATTGGAAAAATGACTAAGTCCAGGAAGTAGTTGACAGAGTAAAGTTGCACAACTTTTCCTAGAGAGTATATTATGTAACAAACTAAGTCATGCAAGATTAGAGGAGTATACTATGGGATGTAGTAGACCTTCAGCTAAGGTCTCTTTCATTTTGGAGTTGACTAGACATAGTTATAGGTTGTTGAAGTTATGCGAACACAATGCAGCAGTGAAACAATTTAGATGAGTGGTCGCGATGATTAAGGGAGTATAATGTGGAATCCATAAGTGCTGCTTTGGATTTGGTTTGGGTCCTATCCTAATTTTGTTGATGTATGGTCACCGACTATGTATTTTCTATTTAATTAAGCATTGGACACATTTTGGGATGTACATGTGAGCCGACTAAAAGAGTCTTTGAAATCGAGTATGTATGAGTAGATGTTTTGAGATGTGAAGAGGTGTGTTGCATAGATAGATGCATTGTGATATCAAAATTAGATAGAAGATGTTGTGATATATAACTGGGACTACATGAGTATAAAAGATACTTGTATAGTTCATGTTTTTGATAAATCATTGTAATTGGCAGTTTGCATTGTAAGAGAAGTGAGCTCATTGTATACCCCTAACAAGTTTTTTTATCCTTTAACATCGATATGTACTGAATGTAATATTTAGCTCCTAATAGGGCTAAGTGTCTTAATAGGGAAACTATACTCTTAGTGCATTATTTGTGGGTATCATCTCCACTGGGGTTTTCCCTTGGCTAGGGTTTCCTCATTAACAAATCACGATGTTATGAGTTGTCTAATTAATGTGTGTGTTCTTCTTTCTTGAGTAATTACCCAGTTAAGTTTAAATTTGTTAAGTTTTATAATAAAGTGTTGTAATAATAATTCACCTCTCCTCTTAGTATTAATTAAACCTAACAATTGGTTTTAGAGCTTGTGGCCCTTGGAGAGAAAGCCTAAAATCTTGAGGGAGATCCAGATGGATTCAATTAGTTTGGAAGAAAACTTTGAGGTAGCACTTGAAGACCTTGATAAGGCAAAAGTTGATAATGCTGAATTGAAATTTAAGCTGAGAAGAGCCAAGGGTTTCATTAAGAAGCTTAAGGAACAAATTGAAATTTCTAGGAACCAAAGACAAGATCTTATGGATAAGATATACAAATAATATGATAATGATTCATCTGATCAGATTAAACAACTTAAAAAAGACAAAAAAGTGTTGAAACATGAATGCAAAGTTACCACTATTCAAATGGCTAAAGAGATTGAACAAGAGAAAGATAAAAATAAAAAAACTTGAAGAGATATTGAAGAATGCAAATGTACAGATGGGAAAGATGTAGTTTGAACTTGATGATTACAAAATCAAGTATCAGGAATTAGAAAAATATAATCACATTATTAAGGGATAACTTGTTGATGCAAATAATCACATTGAAAAACTTCATGCAAGCAGTGACAAGATTGATGAATAGGGGGAAAGAAAAAATCCTAAAGGTGACATTCCATGAGTTGTCTTTGATAAAGAAGAATGTTCAAATATCAAGAAAGATAGTCTGAAGGAAAATCAGTTGAGACACCTAATCAACGAGAAGATCCTATACAACAAGAGGAACCTAGAGAACAATTAATACCTTTAAGAGGAAGATGCTTTGGATGTAACAAATTTGGTCACATGAAGAGGGATTGCAGAGGTAAGACTCCTCATAGGCCCTTTTCTAGTTATTGTTTCAATTGCTATGAATATGGGCACATTAAGGAAAAATGTAGAAAACTTGATCAATCAAGCACTAAACAAGATTATATCGGAGAATAAACAACAATTAAGATTACATGCTATAAGTGAAACAACTTTGGGGACATTGCAAGGAACTACAGGTTACAGGTTAAATAGAATAGTTCATCTCCTACATGTTATAAATGTAAAAATCAAGGAAATATAGAAAAGTTTTGCAGGTATAATGGAGCTGCAAGTAACAAAAGACCACCACATGTGAAATCAAGGACATATAGCAAAGTTTTGCAGGTATAATGGAGCTGCAAGCAACAAAAGACCACCACATGTGGTTATGAAGTAATTTTTTGGTGATGTTGGAAAAATTATGGAAGAATACATGGATGAGTTTGAAAATCACTTTAAGAAGGAAGGAGACAAGGACAATGGTAAAGTATGGAAAGCGAAGGAGCATAGTGAGACTAAGGATCAGGGAAAATATGTAGATATTACTGAACCCTCCCCTAATGTTGCTACATCAGCCTAAATGGCCAAGCATGGCCTTAGGGGAGCTTTGGAGAAATAAAAAAAATATATCCAGCCCATGTTTGTGCAGAATAAGATGATACAAGCTTATGGATAGTAAATATTATTGGTTTAGAGTGTATATCCAAGATCGCTTGGTTATACACACTATACTGGATGATTGCTAGAAAATTGAATGACTGGATCATTTGCAAACTTATAAGTCCATTGGGAAATGTGTCAATCTATGCATGGCAAAGTATAAGTTCATTTTCTTAGACATTTATAATCACAATTCAAGCATAACTAAAGGAGATCACAGGAGAAAGCAAAGAAGCTAGAACATTTTCAGAGATTGCTAGGTGTGCACACACTAATTAATCGAGCAAAAGGTATTTTGACCTTCTGTGAGATTTGTTTATTATGGATGATCCATTGATATTTAATGTTAGTGAGAGGCCAAGGTAAAATCTCAAGAAATACCCTTACAAGTCCACATAAGATGACCTTGAAGATGAATTTTTGCAAACACCCTATGACATGCTTCATCTGGAAGACATTAGGGCATACATACATTGCACATATGGGTCATTGAGAGACTTTGAAATTGACAAGGAGATGAAAGACATGATTAAGGATGATGGATCTTGGAAAGATGACTTCACTCATTTGCAAAATCTAAGCATCATGCGAATGGTAAAACTCTACAATTTCAATGAGGAAGAATGGATTAAGATCGTTCTTAGCAGATTTCATGATCAATTTCTATGGATAGTTGAGAAACCTATTAAGATATTCAGTGAATTGATTCATGATGTGACCTGATTGGATAATACTAACATTATCCCTATTGTGGAGAAGAACACAAAGAAACAAGTCAAAACCCTAATGCATTCTAAGTGGGACAAGAGGGAAATGACCATTGCTAACATCTTTAAACAAGATGTGAGATTTATTTCCATAATGTTGGGATACAAAATTCACTATAGCAGCTGACCTAATTTGGTTTCTGCAGGAGTAATTATGATGGCTTATAAGATGGTGAAGGAGAATGTAAAATACAATTTATGCGAAGTGCTAAGATAATTTTTTTTGAGAATGACAACTAGATTAAGTGAGGCAAATGAAAAGCATTCAAGTTTGGTTCTTTACTAATACATCTATATTCACATAGTTCATAAGTTTCCTGGAATGCATCCTAGGGCATGGAAAGGCAGTAAACCAACTGACATCCAAATAACTAATAGTTATAAAAGAAAAAATAGTATATGGGTGGATGGTGAAATCTTCACAATGTTTAAAATTACTCAAAGAAAAATGAAGGAAAGAGTAAGAACCCCTAAGGAAATAATTTATAAATACAATGATATAATTTGTTTCATGGTTGAACCTGATTGTGCATTTTTTTAGGCAGTTGAACCAAGGAAGAAATGGAGTTACCCTATGAGTTATGAGGTTAGTGCAGAGGCTCTTACCATGTAGGTAGAACATGTTCTATCATCTAAGATTGACTATTTAGAAGAAAGATGGGGCACTTATGAAGAAAAGTTTGCCAAAATTAGAGATGAACAAACTAGGGAAGCAAGGAACATGAAAATTGAGAAAGTAGTTGAAAATCTTGCAGAGAAGGCGGGTATTAGCAGAGATGAAATGAAAGAGGTTAGAAATAAGATGGAAGAAGGAGCTTCTATAATGGTGAGCAGTGCTCCTTCCGCCCTTCCACCTCTTGAAGCTATAGAGGTTATTGTTACACATCCTACTATGGTCGATGTACCTGATACCCCTCCTACACCACCTAAGAGGACATTGCAAACTAAGAAAGTGAAGGAAACAAAGTTTCCTATGAGAAGGACAAGGTCCTCTAAACAAAACTCACCACCCAAAAGGTAGATGAATGGTGTAGAAAAGAAGCAAGAAGAGAAGAAAGAAGAAAAGAAGATAGAGGAAAAGAAAGAAGAAAAGAAGATAGAAGAGAAGAAAGAAGATAAGAAAATTGAAGAGAAGAAAATTGAAGAGAAAATTGATAAACCGGCTAGGAGACAACTTTAGAAACAAAATCTAAGGATGTTGGAAAAAAGGATAGTCAATCAAGGAAAGATGAATCAATTACCTAAATACTATGATAGGTACAATGATAGTGACAAAATCCTAATTGAAGACATTGCCATTAATCACATGCTAATGTTCAAGAAGAATCTACTTGAAATAGAAGGTAGTATTCCTAAGGAATTGTATGACAAATTGGAAGTAAGGAAGAAGTTAGAACTTAAAGAAGATGATTAGATAGGGATCAAATCCATAGAAAATACACTACCTATTGTGTCATTTTATGAGTATGAGAGAATAATGAAAGTCATTAAGCCCCTACTAAGAGTAAAATCAAGACTGATAAAGATTATGGGGAGAAAGTATGATGAAGTTATAGAAGAAACCCACAAGGCTATTGATAAGGTACTAATGGAAACTGACCCAGATAATTTTTCACCTCGTAAGCCCAAGGATAATAATCCCAAAAGTATTATGAGATGAGAGTCCTCTAAATATGCAGATGTACACATTGACTCATCTAAAGATGAAGATGAAAGTAATCAATTTTTCAGTATAGTTAAGCAACAAGATTTATTTTTTTCTGGTGTGCATGTGCCTTTGGACACTTCGCAAGATATTGGTGACCCTTTTCAAGGGAATTTTGATGATACAGTTATCGAGGCAGATGACTATAAAGAACAAAGTACAATCAATCTTAGCACATTGAGTGGGGATGAAATGAAAGAATCTACTGAAGAAAAAGATCAAGGCACCAAGGATGAACTTAAAGAGAGTTTGGTTGAGGTAAATAAGGAAGATGAGACTGAGAAATAAAATAAATGAGAAGCTAATGTATCCATCCATGTCTCCTCAACTCTATTGTTGGCATGTCATGTTACAATTATGAACACTGATGTTGATGGCATGGATGAGGATGAACTGATGAAGTTGTCATACATATCCTTTGCTAAGGCTAAGGAGAGATAAAAATAGAGGACAAAGAAAAAGAAAAATTTATTAGAAAGGGATCTAGACAGAATAAAAAAGATTCTACCCATACCTTTCACATTTCAGGGTAATGATACATCATCCAATCTGAACAAATTCCTTGATGACTTTGATGTTCACGTTACTTCTTTGAAGAAGGCCGCAGATATGAAGGTTAAGAGAGAATACATGGAAAATAAGCTGGAGGAGATATGTCAGCCACTGAAATGGGATATCAGTATTACATACCACTATCTCTGGTATTACATCTTATATAGATCAAGGAAAGAAGATGTATAGCTACTGCATAAACCATTCAAGGCATATACATAATGTTCTGGACATAATCCATAATAATGAGAAGACATTGAATGATTTGGCGAAGAACTGCGAGTCCTCCTCAAATTTGTTTTTGAGATGGATAAGGAATTTTCCATGTTAGTGGACAAAATCAATGTGCTAGAGACTGAGAAGTCAAGAGTGTTGGGGATATTTTCTATGTTGAGGAGTATGCTTACTCCTAAACTATCAATTATGGAGAAACACCTTGAGGACATGGAAATAATGAAGAAGTCCCTTGATGAAGCTCTACCTCCGGTACTAAAGGATGCAAAGATATCATCCTTTGATTTGAATAGTCTCCTTCATGTAGGTCAGACCTTCGAGAAGACATGGAAAGAAGACTCAAAGATCTTGGAAACATCTTTCCAAGATATTCTTCACATGGTATGAGTTTTTTGGTGAGAAGCTCTAAAATTTTGATGTGTATATAGTTATATTTTTTAGTATACCTTTTCCATTGATGTCAAAGGGGGAGTAATAAGTATAGTGTGAAAAATGTAGACAATAGTAATAAGTGATGAGGGAGTAATAAGTGACGTCAGTAGTTTGGCATTTGACACTTAGTCATTTTTCACTAAGTGTTGCCATCAATCCCAAAGGGGTAGATTGTTGACAAGTGGCCTGATGAGTATAGCATAAAGGTTGTCATTTATGGAAAAAATACTTATTGGCATGGTTGGTTAGATTTTAATTCAATTTTGGAGATTTTGATTAGAAAAATGACTAAGTCCAGGAAGTAGTTGATAGAGTACAGTTGTATAGTTTTTCCTGGTGAGAACAACATGTAATGAACTAAGTCATGTGAGCTTAAAAGAGTATACTATGGGATTTATTAGACCTTTAGCTAAGGTTTCTTTCATTTTGGAGTTGACTAGACAGATTTACAACTTGTTGAAGTTATGCGAAGACAGTGCAACAGTGAAATAGGGCAGATGAGTAGTCGCAATGATTAAGGGAGTATAATGTAGAATCTAAAAGTGCTACTTTGGATTTGGTTTGGGTACTACCCTACTTTTTTTGATGTATGTTCACCGACTATGTATTTTTTATTTGATTAAGTGTTGGACACATTTTGGGATGTACTTGTGAGACGACTGGAAGAGTCTTTGAGATCGAGTATATATGAGTAGATGTTTTGAGATGAAAATGGGTGTATTGCATAGATAGATGTATTGTGATGTCAGAATAAAATAGAAGATATTGCGAGCTATAACTAGGACTGCATGAGCATAGAAGATTCTTGTACAGTTAATGTTTTTGATAAATCATTGTAAGAGCAGTGAGCTCATTGTATACCCCTAATAGGGTTTTGTATCCTTTGACAAGGATATGTACTAAATGTAATATTCAGCTCCTAATAGCGCTAGGTCTCCTAACAAGGATGATATAATCTTAGTGTATTATTTATGGGTATCATCCCCACTGATATTTTCCCTTGGCTAGGTTTTCCTTGTTAACAAATCACGGTGTTATGAGTTTTCTACTTTATGTGTGTGTTCTTTTACTTCAGTAATTACTTGGTTAAGTTTAAATTTGTTAAGTTTAATAATAAAGTGTTGTAATAATAATTCAACCCCTCTCAATATTACTTAATCCTAACACATAGTTGCTCAAACTTGCAAAGGATTTGAAAAATGGCTTTTCAAAAAGGTTTCACTAGTATGGCCAAGTTTCTCTCACAAACACATGAGTTTTCGTAATAGGAGAATTGATAATGGTTTTAATAATTTTGATTCAAATATGATAATAGATGGGATCAAATATGAATAAAATATAAATGAAAAAGAAGATATATATTCTAGATTGAAGGGAAATGAGAGATTTTATAGAAGAGTTGAGGAGGTTAGGGTTTTTGTGCATTAATGGGAGGTGGTTGAAAGGATTGGGAGGGAGTTGATATAAATGAAATTTATCTCTCAAAATGCCTCAAAGTCCAAGCATTTATGAAGGGCCTTAAAGACACTTTGGGTGAGGATTGGGATGAAAGAAGCAAAGTGTGACTTTGCTTCTTCAAATCTTTCTAGTTTGGATTTGGATGAAAGAAGCAAAGTGTGACTTTGATTCTCTAATCTTTATGGTTAGGAATGTGAAAACAATTAGAGGGTGATTAGGCTAATGAGTCAGGTTAATCAGGGGGCAAGTTGGTAGGTTAGCATTTTGCAAGTGGATGAAGATTAGTAGAGGATAAGGATTAATTAGGAAAAATAGGTCATTTACCTAATTGGGACAAGATTAGAGATACAAGTGGGATTTTTAGGGAAATGGAAGTGGAAGGGGGTATGGGTTGAATTTTGATTTTCTTTAATTCAAAATAGAGGAAAGGAGGTATTTAATCCAATACATAGATTTATTTAATTGAATAGATTTTGGACATTGGTAAATTAAATTAATTAATTTACCTATGACTATAGATGAAAGAGGATATTAATTAAATAGATGAATTATTTAATTAATATGTTGGTTTTAGAAGAAGGGTTATTATGATTTAGTTTTATCAACTATTTAATGATCAATTTTTGGTGTCTATATTACAATATTCACATTACATAGTCATTATAACCAAAACTGCAAGTTTTCATCATCTTATGTAGAGGAATGTAGAGAATTATCCCATAAGGTCTTCAAATATTGTTTCTTGCATATTCCAGCTTGTCATACTTCCATCTTCTGGATATATCTCATACTATCTTAGTATTATATGTAAGTATTATCAGGTCCAAGATTACTGAGAGCGGGGGGTGAATCAGTAATCTAATAATTCCAACTTTTCATTAAATGTTCAACCACTTGCATCAATAAAAATTCATTGAATGAAAAACTAAACAATAAGAATAAGCATCCTCAATCATGAAAAATAATAAAACCAAGTTTTTCTCATGGAAACCCAACTGGGAAAAACCACGTGTCGGAATGGAACCCACTAAAATCTACACTCTTTTGAAGTATGTCTAGTTAAGAGCTTAGCCTTGTTAAAATCTTACAATAATGCCCGATTAAGAGCAAGACCCTATTAGGAGTCACCCAGTCAAGGGATTTACCTCTAGCCCTACTAGGAGATTTACCCTGTTAGGAGTAACCTAATTAAAGGATTTCAAACCCTAATTAAAGAGTCACATGGTTAAAGGATTTACAATTTAGACCTGTTAGGATCTACCCAGTTAGGGGATTTAGCTTGATGAAGCTGTTAGGAATAAACAATTGTGATATTTCTATCAGGATTCAACTGTGTATTTTTTGAGTCAAACTCATTGACCCATAATTCATGAGTAGTGGTTCACATGAACCCATCTCTCATGAGAGATGGGTTCATGTGAACCACTACTCATGAATTATGGGTCAATGAGTTTGACTCAAAAACTACACAGTTGAATCCTGATAGAAATATCACAATTTGACTTGCTGTGGAAAAATATCTCCTACTTAGGAATAAACAAGTAAATGATATGAGAAAATAACACTTCTCCTTTGCTAATATAGATCTAGTTCAAGCTCTATATCTACTACACATTCTGATTCTTCAAACCCTATGATCACACCTCTACAATCATGATCTATCTCCTCCACACACTTGTACATTTCATCATTTTACATATTTATACAATACAAGTTCATTAGGGCAATTATTCGCCTTAGAAAATGTTCTAAATATTTCCCACTCAATGAGAAATCCCTAAAGTGTGTTACAAATCTAGAGCACTTTCTAACAAACTCAGGTTGACCTTCTAATTCACCGCACATCGATTTGACAAATAAAAGTCAAACCACAACACCGTATTCAATGTTCTTTCAAAATCTCCAATAAATTTGATCATAAATGACCATAAACATTGCAAATCATCACTCATCATCGATCTTCATCATCACCATGATCTCTGGAACACGTAATCACTCATCAAAACGTGATCTAACATCACTGGTCAAGGATCTGACTGACTTTTCTAAGAACACCTTTAACTCTTTACTGAATAACCTTCTATAACTTGAACCTTTGTCTTTTGATCATCAAAACATAATGCGGTCACAACCAAAAACTCATAACATAGTCTAGATAAACATATCATGACCACAACATCTAAAACCAAACATAGTTGACACAATCATCAAATCATTCTACCTATGCTATATCATGTTATTCATGTTAACCTGTTAGCCTTCAATCAATCATAACTCACTCAATACATAAGATAAACTTCTACGGACATAGACATAGAATCTAGATACATCACCTAAGATTTTTTTTATGATTGTACACTCCAATTATTTCTACAACTTAGAATTTAACCTCTTTAACATACATCAACATAATAGGTACACAGTCAACCAACAAACACTAATTTGACATCAATGACAACATCATAATTGATCAACCTATCATTAGTTCAACACCATGACATACTCAACTTCACTCAACATCATACAAGAGAGAATCTAAAGACTCCAAGGTATGTAAATTTAAATCATTTAGAAAATCATATTATTGATGATATGAATCATGGTGTTCAGACTAGAGGAAGAATTTCAAGAAGTGAAAATTGTTTGATTTCTAAGATTTAACCTAAAGATGTTGATGAAGCATGCAAAGATGACAATTGAGTTAAAGTGATGCAAGAAGAATTGAAAAAGATTGAGAAAAATAAGACATGGATTCTTTTTCCTAGACTTAAAGATAAAAATGTGATCGGTAGTAAATAGGTATTCAGAAAAAAATTAATGAAGATGGTGAAGTGGTTTAGAACAAAGCCATACTTGTTTACAAGGGATACTCACAAATGGAGTGTATTGATTTTGAGGAAACCTTTGCTCCTGTCTCTATAATTGAAGTTGTTAGGATGTTTCTTTCATATGCTACTTACAAAGATTTTAAGGTATATCAAATGGATGTTAAGTCTACATACTTGAATGGAGAATTGGAGGAAGAAGTCTACATTGAGAATCCTGATGGTTTTCCCTTGACCGATGAAGATGATATGGTTTTTAGATTGAAGAAAATATTATATGGATTGAAACAAGCACCAAGAGGCTGGTAGGCAAGGTTAGATAAGTACTTACTGACACTTGGTTTCAGTAAAGGTACTACTAATAGTAATTTGTACTTGAAATTTGATCATGATAACATTTTGATTGTTGAAGTGTTTGTGGTTGATATCATGACAAGTTGAGTAAAGAATTTGCTGAAGAGATGCAGAAAGAATTTGAGATTTCCATGATAGGTGAGATGAAATTGTTTCTTGGTCTTCAATTTAAACAAACTGATAAAGGTATTTTCTTATCTCAGTCCAAGCATGTGAAAGAATTATTGAATAAATTTGGTATGGATGATTCAAAACCTGATGGTACTCCTATGATTATTGGTTGCAAATTGACAAAAAAATGATGATTCACTGAATTCTAATCAGAAAAGATACATATCAATGATCAATGGATTATTATACTTGAAACAAACTAGACTGGATATTATGAATGTTGTTTGCATTGTTGCTAGATTTCAAGAAGAACCAAAGGAATCATATGTTGTTGTTAAAATAATATTCAAATACCTGAAAGGGACAATTAATTATCAATTATGGTATGGAAAGGATGATGATTTTACATTGAGTGCATTTACTGATGCTGATTGGGTAGGTAATGTGGATGAAAAAAAGAGTACAAGTGGTGGAGCATTCTTTTTAGGTAAGAGATTAGTATCTTGGGAAATTAAGAAACACAATTATATTTTGCAATCTACTGCTAAAGATGAATATGTTGTTGTTGTTGTTAATTGTACACAAGTGATGTGGATGAAGAAAATGCTGAAAGATATCATAGTGACTACTGACGGACCTATTACTATCTATTATGACAATTCAAGTGCTATCAATATTTCAAATAACCCTATGTTGCATTCAAAGACAAATCATATTTCTATTAAATATCATTTCTTGAGAGACAAGGTCGGTGAGAAAGAAGTCAGATTGGAGTATGTGTCTACAAAAGAGTAGATTGCAGATATTTTCATGAAGCCCTTGCCAAAGGATACTTTTGAGTATCTGCAAGGTAATATTGGGGTGATTTCCCCTCTTGATCAGAGCTAGAGATGCATTAAATTGTATCAGTCCAGTGTACCTAAAGATTATCATGAATCTAAATTGATGTTTTCGGTGGCTACTCCATAGGGGGAGTATTGGTTAGTAGTTACAAGGTATGTTGTTCAAATTTTTGGCTTCTATGACTTAGTGTATACATGTTCCTTTGTCATTAATGTCAAAGGGGGAGAGAAATTCATGTAAAAATCAAGTATGAGACTACGAGAAAGATTATTTTCAGATTGTTAGAGAGACTTTGAAAGATATTATGGATATTGCTGGTAGTATTGTTGATATTTTTTCTTCATGCATTATTTGATTTTTTACATCATATGTTGTCATCAATGCCAAAGGTTTTAATTTTTTATTATTGTGCATTTATGTGCTGACATTAATGTTATTTGCATTGATGTCAACATATTCTTACTGTTGGTGACAGTGTTGATGTGTGTTCGTAAGATGTTCAGTGAGAAGATTATTGTGGAACAAATACTATATTGAATATCAAATGTTGCAAAGGTACTTGTAGTTTAATTGATGTTTGTATTTTATCTATATTAACTTCCAGAGTTTCTCATAATGATTTGAGTGATATATGAAGGATTTATCAGAGAGTGGTATTTTGGTTTTTCATGAAGTGATAGTGTTTCAATTATTGGATTGTTGTGGATCAGTTGTGTAATATTATTTGTTGCTAACCTGATGGTGAGTTAAGGAATTGATTGTGTTTCCTCAATTCGAGTGGTTCATTATTTGCATGCTGGAAAGCTATTTTTATTTTATGATAGTGGTTGTTGTTTAGTGTTAATGATAAATAGTGTAGAGATGAGAATGATTTGTGAAGATAGAGTTGTTCCTATTGATGTCGTTGTTTCATGTTTCTTTCTAATATTTCTTGATAGTATCCTATTTGTGTTGCTAGATTGCATTGGATTATTTTAACGGAATTGAAGATTTTCATGTGGCGTATTGATGTTCTTAATTGTTCTTTGTGGACTTGGTGGCACAGTGTATTGTGAAGGATCATGGCATGGTTTGTGGATTTGGAGAGCATTTGAGGATATTGTTATAGATCATTACTATGTCTTAGCCAACATTCAATAGATCACATTGTGTATTGAGTTGTATTAAATTAATATTTTGTAATTAGGTATTCATCTGAACTAGTTGAGAAAAATTGATGTAATTGATATAAAGATGTAATAATTTGTAAAGAGGTATGATTTGAATATTAAATTGGGCCATAGAATTGATGTACTTCATTAGGACTGTATTGGCATATCAGAGATGTTGTTTTTCAATTCGTGAGTTTAGACAGTATGTCCTTTTATGATTTGAGATCAAAGATTTTTGTAAGGTAGTGAGAATCTTTTGGGTTGAAGCCCTTTTGTATTTGAGTAGTGAGCTATAGGTAGTGTGCCTAAATGCATATGCATTCCCCATTGTAATAATCATAATAGGGTATAGTGCTTTTGAAAAATTACATTCATCTTGTGGGTTTGTTCCCCACCGTGGTTTTTCCCTAACAGGGTTTTCACGTCAAAATTCTTGGTGTTATGTGTTGATTACTGTGTTATTATTTTGCATTCATGTTTATATTTTAGATCTAAGATTAAGTTTATATTTTTGTTAAAGGTTTGGAGTTCTATGATCCAACTGATTCAACCCCCCTCTCAGTTGTATGTGATGCCTTAATTCTAACATCATCATCAATTGTCAAAAGTCAGGATATGAAAAAAAAGAGAATAAAATAACAAATAGAGGAAGTGTACAATATTCAAGCCCTATATCAAAGTACCAATGGAGTAACTTAGATCCTTCAAGTTGGGACAACATTAAAAGATAAAAATAAGGGAACATATACATATGCTCTCCAATCTATAGATCAAGAAGAGGGAATTACCTCAAAGATTCTCGACTAATACGTCATTATCCTCCCAATCTTGTCCATAGAGGGAGGGAGGTTGAGCCTAAAGAGGAATGAATAATAAGGTAGCCCCATATGCCTCACCAACAACTAGAGCCAAGGATGATGCTTCCTCAACATTCTCATCCAAAATCCCACTAAGGAAAAAGTCAGTGATCATGTGAACATTGTAAAAAATGCTAGAATGTACTCAAGAGAGTCAAACTTACATGCCTTGTAAGACTTATGCAAGTCAAATCAATATAAGGTAAAATGAGTCACATCATTGACCTCTATGAAATTTGTGGTGACAAACTTAGAAGAAGCTAAATTATTGTCAATAACAAGCACAAATCTAGTTAGATGATTCATTAGAATGGATTTTCAATGATGGAACTGAAGCACAAGGATTTTCTAAAACTTTTTCTTGAATGAACGAGGAGGTGATTTCTTTTCTACCGTAGTAGGTTTGAGAACTCTAGGAAAGCTAGGATGAAGATCAATGATTGGTGAAGGCTAAGTGGACATGACTACACTAGACCATTATTATGTATGAAACATGTTAATTGGCCAGGGGAATGGAGGAATATTGGGAAGTGAAGTGATAATTTAGGGTTATAGGGATGAAGAGATAAAGACCTAAAGCCTTATTGGGTGAGGTCCATCAGAATCCCTCAGAGTAGAAGGAAGAAAGTCATAGGATGGACCTAGATAAGATGTAGATTCAATAGGAGAAGGAGTAGATGCAAATATAGGAGACAAGGACATAAAAACCAATGAATCACTCTCTACCTTCATGGGGCCTCATTATCCATAGCCATTTACCATGGATTATTCTAAATCTCACATTCAAGTTGGTTCCAACATAGGTGCAGACCAGGAAGAGAAGCCAACAAAGGCTTTGTAGCATCTTTCTCCACGGGGGAGGCCTGATGAGACCATTTACTATCTCTATTATATTAATCTTTATACTCTATTTTTAAGTATTACCAAAACATTTGTGGACTTATAATCAGTTGAACCTATGTCAAAGTATAGTTAGAACTATTAAACCCATGGGTAGAATAGATATGTCATGTTTTTCCAATATTATATATGTATTCCAATATTTCATATAATAATCAGAATGTGTGTCCTAATATCTAGATCAATTTGATTAAGTTTACTTGTATGAACATCTTTGCATGATAACTAACTTGCCAGGATGTAGGAGCCACTTGGGAGTGGTTGACAACATTCAAAGAGGATGTTGAAGACTAGCTGCAAACGTATAACCATCATAGCATCAGAAGACATTGCTACTGCAAATGAGGAGCCACTGTTTCAGAAATGCAGGAATGTAGCACTGCTATACTCCCTCCACACTCCCAACATGTTGACTTGGTCACCCAGACTTCATTGCATATGTCGTGGGCTGTTACGTTTCCTATTTTTTCTCTCTGGCGTAGTTTTAGTTAGATGGTTCCTTTTATGTTTTAGAATAAAAAATTCAATCCTCTATTTATAGGGATTGGACTATTAGTTTGTAAGTTTGGAGATTTTGGAATATATTATTCTGTTGTATCTTGCACATCAAGTTCATTTCCAATTTTATGTATCATTCTCATGTAATTAGTTCTTGAAATATAATGAAGCGACTTTTGTTTTATCTTCTGTAGTAATAGATTAGTAGAAGCCAACCAAGGGGGCCCACTTGGGAGGTGGATTAGAGTAGAGTAGAGTAGATTTGATTTCAGCATTTACAGAATTCTAGATAGAATATTATAGTTTCTTCCTGCAGCATTGTACTTTGTGAATGTTCCTGCAACACATGCGAGGATAGTTTTAGTGAATGCTCTCAGATGGAAAATAGGCTTAAGTAGAATTTGTAGTTTGTAGCATTCATTTTAGTAAGGAGTAGGTGTGTTTCCTGTCCTGCAGCTCTAGTATAGATTCCTTTCATGCATTTTACCTTCCTACAACATAGGTAGAATGACTCTTTAAGGGACTTAGTGCACATATTGTGCCATACCATTTCAAGTATACATCTCTAGGTTGACAAACTAAATGCACCTCATGGTGGGAGAAGTGATCCTTAGATTAAATAAACTATTCCTAAGAAAGGCTTTGGGCATGATTACTAAGCACCTATTATGAGGCACTTCATTTTTGGCACCGCTACCGAGGATGGTGTCAAGCTAAGAAAATTTCTAAGTCATTTTTCATTTCTAAGCTAGTTTTTAGTGGTTTGTAGGTTTAAGTTTGCTTCACCAGTATGAAGAATTCATTTGCATTCATCGAAGGGGAAGAAGAAGAGATGAATATGGAAGATTTCTTCCAAGAGAGTCTGTGAATTTGAACGAACAAGTTGAGTTACCTTTTATTTATGCAAGTCCCGAGTTTCCTACAACATCTTCATCTGGAGTAGAGCCTTTTGATATAAGTGGTCTTCGGCCTTTCGCTGAAATCTTGGCCAACTTTCTTGATAATTCTGACCCAAATGCACTTGTTGTTAACAATCCTGTAGCTAATATTCCTTTCCAGCAACAACTCCAAATACCAATACCTCCAGTAATGGCACAACCTACCTTCTTGTTTCCTCTACTGAGCCTTATAAACAATGCCAATCTAAAAAATATACCCTCTACTGCACTCCCAAAGTTTTATGGCCTGATAACTGAGGATCCTGACACCTTTTTGTTCGAGTTAGACATCCTCTATCGTAGCTTTGACTATAACACTGATTCCCACAAAATCAAACTATTTCCAGCAACCCTGAAAGAGTCAACCTTACGATGGTTCATGGGCTTAGGAGCAAATGCAACAGGCACATGGGATGAGATGCAGATTCTATTTCTGCAGAAATACAAAGAATATTGCAAGGGGAGAAATATAAGGGGAGATGAAATTTTTAGAATGTTGTAGAAGGAGGAAAAAACCTTGGAGGACTATGTTTCATGTTTCTTATACACCATGCAAAAAAATCCCCAACATGTTCTCACAGAGGATTCACAGAAACTAGTCTTCTTAAGAGGAGTCAACGACAACTGTCTGGAAGCACTAGACCTCATAGCTGGTGGGGACATATCCCAATCTTCTTGGGATGACCTTAAGAAAATTTGTCTCAACTACTCCATATCAACTGGGAAGAAAAGTAGAGGATATCGGTCCACAATCACTAAAGGGAACAATTCGGGCATTTCCAAGCTGGAGATATCTAATTTTCTAGTAGATTTCAAGTAAGACATCATTAATGATGTTGCTACACATATTGACACAATGACTGCTAAGAAGAAACATATAGACATTAAATTACAGTTAGCTAAGTACTATCCTCATTGTCGTAAACAAAAGAAAGACTGCGGATGCAAGCTGGTGGTGAACCTGGAAAATCAATATTTGCCTACCAAGTACATGAAGATAGAAGGAGATGACAAGCAAGTGTTCTTCATTGCTCAATGTCAACCATGGGCTTCATGAAAAGGTATGCCTCAGGACCCATTACAATTTTCAAATCCTTACAATAGTCAATGGAAAAACCAAAGTTATCAGAACCCTTCTCAGTACTCTTAGCCAACCTGGAATAACTAGTGGCCTAACCAACAAACTAACCAGTGGAAAAATAACCAGTGGTCTAACCAGCAAAATCAATGGCAACCACCATAAGGAAATTGGCAAAAAAATAACCAATGGAGAGGGCCTCCACAGTGGCCTAACCAAAATCCTTCTTTTCCACAATTTAATGATGTTGCTACACATATTGACACAATGACTGATAAGAAGAAACATATAGACGTTAAATTATAGTTAGCTGAGTACTGTCCTCATTATCATAAACAAAAGAAAGACTGTGGATGCAAGCTGGTGGTGAACCTGGAAAATCAATATTTTCCTACCAAGTAGATGAAGATAGAAGGAGATGACAAGCAAGTGTTCTTCATTGCTCAACGTCGACCATGGGCTTAACGAAAAGGTATGCCTTAGGACCCATTACCATTTTAAAATCCTTACAATAGTCAATGGAAAAACCAAAGTTATCAGAACCCTTTTTAGTACTCTTAGCCAGCCTAGAATAACCAGTGGCCTAACCAGCAAAATCAATGGCAACCACCACAAGGAAATTGGTAGCAAAATAACCAATGGAGAGGGCCTCCTCAGTGGCCTAACCAAAATCCTTCTTTTCCACAATTTACACCTCCAGTCCCTCCTCCTACAATAATGCCACCTCATGCAGCCACTAGCCCTAATCCAAAGAAAACTCAGTTACCTGCTCAGCCGCAACCTAACCCAAATAGCAAGCAACAATAGTAGCTAATGTATACCACTGATACATAACAGTATCCTGCCTACACACTAGAGATATCTGATATCCATTTGAGGTCTGGTACTACTCTATCTGCACCTAAAAATCCTATTATCACAGAATTTGTAGACACTCCTGCAACATCAGCACCTCTTCTAGAGGCTACATTGCAAGATACCACCCAATTAACTCAAAAATCTAGAAAAATTGATGTTAACACCTTAGTTGACCCTCCTTTTCCATAAAGGCTCACCATAGAAAAACCTATATCCCAAGAAGAAATGTTGTTTGATATTCTTGAGCAGTTGAAAAATATGCACATTCAAATCCCTCTATTCCAGGCTATCAAAGACGTTCCTATCTATGGAAAAGCTATTAAGGATGCATGCCTTAAAAAACTTGGAAGGAAAAAGAAGGACTCACAAAAAATTCATGTAATAGGGAAACTTGCGGATATCATGTTGGGCAAGGTAGTTATACCCAAGTATTCAGACCCTGGAAGTCCAGTAGTTGACTTGATAATTAATGGACAATCTATCAAAAATGCTTTATTTGATTTGGGAGCAACCATAAATGTAATGACCAAAGATACAATGCATAGATTAAGTATAGAGGGCTTGAGAACAACTCCAACAATGTTACAACTTGATGATAGTTCAACAGTCACTCTAGATGGTCTTATAGAGGATGTGGTAGTCACCTTAGACTCATGGGAATACCCTACTGATTTTCTCATCTTATCACCAAAAGTAAACTTTGCTGGCTATCCAGTCATCTTAGAGAGACCTTGGTTAGCCACTACCGATGCAAAAATTAGTTGCAAATTAGGAAGTATGACAATTTCAAATGGTCAGGCAATAAAGAAGCTAGCACTCTATCCTCTTTCCCAGCCTCAGCCAGACTTGAGAGATCCTATTTGGCCAGAACTAGGGGATGAGGAAGAAGAGCTCAATTTTTTTGCCCATCTTATGATGATACACAGACAGTCTTTTCTGAAAATGAAAGAGGAAGATGATGTAATACAGAGTATTCTTACCAATGAGTGTATAGTAGCAAAGGATGTTTCTGAAAGTTCTATTTTACAACTATGTACCTATGAGGACTGTGTGTTTCCAGCAAGCCCTGAGATAATTAGCCAATTATTGCCATGTGAAGTAGCTACAAGCCCAGTACCTAAGATGTCAATGGTAGAGCTAAGAACTACTATGGAAATTTCCCCTGGTCACAATCTCAATGTAAACAACAAGTTTCCACCCCCATAATTGGCATTGTTAACCAAGCTATTGCATAAGCATGAGAAAGCCTTTACTTAGGATTATAGAGATATGCTAGGTCTGAAACCCAAACTTTGCACCCACATGATCTACATTAATGATGGCCGCTTACTACTCCATCAGCCTCAAAGAAGGATAAACCCAACATTGAGAGAAATAGTCAAAACTGAATTGCAAAAGTTACTAGATGCTGGTTTCATCTATCCAATCTCTAATAGCAAGTGGGTATCACCTTTGGTCATTGTACCAAAGAAAGGAGGAAAATGGCACATATGTGTGGATTACAGAGAGTTGAATAATGCCACCAAGAAGGATCATTTTCCTTTACCATTTATTGATCAAGTCCTAGAAACTCTGGCTGGTAAGAAATACTTCTCCTTTCTGGATGGATACAATGGTTACAATCAGATCAACATTTCTCTAGAAGATCAAGAGAATACTACATTCACATTCCCCTGGGGCACATATGCTTATTCTGTATTACCATTTGGCTTATGCAATGCACCAGCTACTTTACAGAGAGCTGTAATCAGCATCTTTGCTGACATATCACATGATTATATGGAGATATATATGGACAACTTTAATAAATTTGGTGTCACCTTTGAGGAAGCCCTAAATAATTTGGAAAGAGTACTAATCAGATGTCAGGAACACAACTTGTCTCTCAAAAATGAGAAATACTTCACGATGATGCATGAAGTTGTAGTGCTAGGACATTTTATCTTTGAATCTAGAATCCAAGTAGGTCCTATGAAAATAGAGGTAATTCTCACACTACCTATCCCTACAAAGCAAAAGGATGTTAGGTCTTTCCTAGGACATGCTGGCTACTATAGGAGGTTTATCCAAAATTTTAGTCAAATTGCTAGTCCTCTGTATACTCTGCTTACCAAAGAGGCTGAATTTACTTGGATAAAGGAATGTGATGAATCCTTCCTGTAGCTTAAGTCACTGTTGAAAATTGCACCCATACTTAGGGGCCCTGATTGGTCTTTTCCATTTCACATTCATACAGATGCTTCAGACTACGCAATAGGTGTTTTCCTAGGACAAAAGTCTAGTAACCTAGAGAATGCAATTTACTACATTAGTAAGAGCCTCCATGGACCAGAGTTAAACTACATAGTGACTGAGAAAGAATTACTAGTAGTAGTTTATTCTCTGAAAAAATTCCATCATTACATAACTGGTTATCCCATTTTTGATCATACTAACCATGCAGCAATAAAATATCTCATGAAAAAACCTGCCATCACAAGCAGGTTAGCAAGATGGCTCCTTCTTTTGCAGGAATTTGACATTACTGTTGTTGAAAATCCTGGAAAGGCAAATGTAGTAGCTGATTATCTATCCAGAATTCACCATGCTGAAGAAGATAGTACTCTGATAGATGATGCATTTCCAGATGAGAATTTGTTTCATATTTCTATCCAAAGTCCATGGTATGCTGACATAGCTAACTACCTTGCAGCTAACAAAATATCAACACATTTTTCTTATAAGGATATGAGACTGCTTGTAGAGAAAAGCTTCAATTTCTCCTGGATTGATAACATACTATTTTACACTGGACCTGATCAAGTAATGCAAAGATGTGTGCGAGAAGATGAGACATATGACATTCTCCATGCATGTCATAATGAGTCGTGTGGGGGACAATTTGTAGCAAAAAAGACAGCCCAAAAGATTTTAACAATTGGATATTACTGGCCTACACTTCACAAGGATGCAACCAGCTATACAAGGAAATGTGACAAATGTCAGAGAATGGGCCGACCAACTAGATCAGATGAAATGGCCCTAAATCCATAGGTGGAAATAACTCCATTTGACAGATGGGGCATGGACTTAATTGGCCCAATAGACCCTCCATCCAATGGGTCAAAGTAAAATCCATCATTATAGAGATATGCTAGGTCTGAAACCCAAATTCTGCACCCACATGACCTAGGTTAATGATGGCCTAGGACTTCTTACATCCTGGTGTGCAGTGATTATTTGACCAAATGGGTCAAAGTAAAAGCCATGAAGCATGCCCGGGATCATAAAGTTGCAGAATTTTTGTATGATGAAATTTTCACCAGATAGGGAGTACCGAGAGAACTTGTAACTGACCAAGGCACCCAATTCACTTCCAATCTCATAATAGAGTTCATGAAAGAATATAATATCAGACATCGAAATTCAAGCCTCTATCACCCTCAGACCAATGGACAGGCTGAAGTTACAAATCAAGAAATTGAAGCCATCTTAACAAAAATAGTGCATCTACATCGCCGAGATTGGAGCAGAAGACTATTAGAAGCCATCTGGGTGTAAAGAACAACCTAGAAAACCACCATAGGATTTACCCCATTTGAGTTGTTATATGGAAAAGCAGCCATGCTACCCATTGAATTTGAACACAAAACTTTGTGGACAACACTGGAGTTAAATGTTGATCTTCCTGCAGCACAGAAAGAGCGATTGTTGCATCTCAATTCCTTGGATGAAATGCACAAATCTTCCCTGGAGTGCACTGAAATAGTCCAAAAGCAAAGGAAAAATTTGGCATGACTCGCATATTAAGAACAAACAGTTTCAAGTTGGCGATTGGGCATTACTATATGATTCAAGATTCAAGGAAATACCAGGCAAGCTGCAGACAAGATGGCTGGGGCCATATTAAATAAACTATGTCTTCAACAATGGAGCTGTCCAGTTGAACAAAATTGATCCAATACACTTCAAGCTATTATTCAATGGACATCAGCTAAATTTGTATCACCAACCTCAAAAAAAAGAAGACTTCCTGCAGTAATTCCGACAACCAATTTCAAACAAGCAACAGGTAACACTTCCTATAGCAGATGGTGCAAACCTTCTTCCTGCAACTCTTCAATAGAAACCTATCAAGCATGTCCATAATAATAAATTTGTGTTTACATGAAGTTCACTCCTCCATTCACTTTCTAATTCTTCTTTCCAACTCATCTCATTTCTTTATCTTCCACCCACCCACCTTCCACGTCATCAACATTTTACTTTCTTTTCTTTCAATAAGAGCCAAGTACACTGACACAAGCCGCCACCACTTTTATTCCACTCTCGCCACCTTTTTTAGGTATGTACAATGATTGAATGATAGGTACAAGCTTTTCAAAAAATTTCTATTTTTAGCGCTTAGGTTTCGATGATTATATTTAGTACTGCAATAAATGTATCATTACGACATTAAGCCAGTTCCATTCCTCATGCCAAGTATGCCGAGTGGGGACACTTTTCAATGTTTTTTAGGGGAGAGGGAAGTGTATTAATTCCTAAAATGTCATTTCTATTTACTCCTAAAAGATTTAACGTCACCTCAAATCTGTACTTCGCCTTTGTCTCATTAAAGTCTCATTGCTATATCGCACAACTGTCGTACCTTTATTCCCAAATTATCTCTGATTGTCAGGCTTGATGTGACCTATAATTTAATTACGTGGAAACCCATAGTAAGAGCTATAATTTCTCTTGTTAAAATACATCACTATTGTTCATGCTGAGTATAACAGAGGAATTCATAAGGAAGCCCATAGTTTTAAAAAATTAAAAATGAGTAGTCTGAAACTCAAAAAAGGAGTAAGGCATTTATCTACTACAAAGCAGACAAATTGAAAATTGGTAAGCACAGAAGGGAGGCTAGTTGTAGAGACATGATTTGGTAGTACATGGTGTGTTACTTTATGATGTTGAAGTGGTAAGAAGGTTTAATGCATGTGGGTGGTTAGGATATTTCTTAAAGTTGAGAGAGTTTGATGAAGACTCGGCAGCTGAATTCACAAACACATTTGAAGAAGGGAAAGAAATTGCATGGGGATTGATAGTGGTCACCACAGAAGAGCAGATAGAAGAAGTTATTGGGTTACTAATGGTTGGAGAGAACTACCCTAATGTTCATGATGCCAGATCAACTATGGCCCAGTTTACCCTACCAGGCGACCCTCCTCTGGAGATTACCAAACAAGGGTGTAAAAGAATGTATATCCCTCCACCGTATAATGAGTTGGATACATATATTATCAGGTAATTTACATGTGAAGGGGGATTTTCCAATTTGCACACACATCATTTTAAATTACCGAGTTATGTAAGGCATAATCTTCCAATGAATGTCCCCAATTTCTTGTACAATATGCTATGCATCAGTGCTAAGGAGACCCAAAAAGGAAATGTCAATTCTGTCGCCCACCATGCCTTAATTAAATTGTTAATAGAAAGATCTCTTAGGGATGCCTCTCCCATGGCATGGTTGGAATTTTTCCAACATAAAACCTTACAACCACAGGTTAACCCTAATGTGCAATTTGGTCATGATGATTCATTACCAATTGACCCAGCCATTGAACAAGATACCCAGGGGGAAGAAACTAAAAATCTGCAAGAAAGTATGCCTTACCTACTCATGAGAGAAGTGTACCTACTTCTACCCAAAAAAAAGGAAAATAGAAATTAGAGGGATAAACCTCCATTCCTACAACCAAGCCACAAACACCTACTACCTCAAAGGGGAAGAAAAGGAAGTCGGCTCCTACAGTAGCTACTCCTACAGTAAAGAAGCCGAAGAAGGTTATTAAGAAAAAGGCTGTAGAGATTGAAGAAAACCCTATGAAAAGAAGAACTAGAATGAGAGGATAGCTCCTTAGAGTATCCTCATAAATCCAACCCACTCCTCCTTTGCAATCTGATGAACATCCCAATGTATAAATTATTCCTGACCATTCCCCAAATCAGTCTGCAATTCCAGACTTTCCTCCAAATTCAACAAAAACTTATGAAGCTGAACCTGATGTTTACCAAAACAGTCCCCAAGAAATCCATCAAGATATCCTAGGGAGTAACAAGGAGAGTGCCTCAATAACCCATCAGTCAGCCTACTCAAAAACTGCCCTAGTGCCCTACAATAGAACTTGGTTAATAAGTTTCTTAGAACAATCGTGGAAGGAACATAGGAGGCAAAGTAACCAGACAGTAGATTGTTGCCCAATCACCTTGCAGACACTTCTCTTTGGATTACATAATAAGTATGTTTTAACAAATTTAAGGGGAGAAGAGAAAAATAAAATGAAGAAAGTAATAACAGAGAAAGGGGAGGAGATTGAAGAATTGAAGGAGCAATTGGAAAAATAGAAACAAAAGATGGATCATGCCCTTAAGTTGGATGATCAATTAATTTCATGTAGGCCACCCCCAAGGGTTTATACCATCTTTTTTAAAGAACAATTCCTCTTGTTCCAACTAATGATGACCATTAAAGATATAGATTCTAAGTTCAAGTCAGCCCAAGAATTTTATGGCCTATACCAGACCCTTCCCTCATGGCAGAAAAGTTTACTTTGTGAATTGTACATACACAACTTCATTATTCCAACAGAGACTGAGTGGAACCCTCTACTTTATATAGGGGATGTACACCTAAGGGCATTAATGTCCTGGATGCACAATGAGGCCAATTATGATAGCCAACTGGAAAATTACATGGAACAAGAGAAAATAGAGCCATTGCCATTGAGGGCAGAGAGCAGCAAGCCAGCTATACTCCTTAGAGATTGGCTCAATTTGACCTATGGAAAGATTAAGGAGGAAACAAGGGATAAATTTTTTTGGATTCGAATAGTGGTCTATGCAGAGTATGACGGTTTGTCTTACTTCATCTTTCATAGAGCCTTGGCTGGTGTTAGAAGCAAATGGGGTAGGTTATCTGAAGCACTTAAGAGATTAGAACCACATAGTCCTATCAACCTCCAAGTAGCTATTCACAAAGCACCAAAATACATCAAGCTGGGTAGGAAAATTAGGCAGGAACTCTGGTGTCCACTCACCATGTAGCCACCAATGCTCCTTTGGCCCCTATATGACATCAACACTGATTAGCTTGATCGACTGCAGGAGGATCACAGGGTGGATGTTTGGGAGAAGACAAGGGGGTTCTATTACACTTTCAAGAGCCAAAGGCGAGAGAGGATAAAGGTTAGAGATTTTAGAGTAACTACTAGAAGATGCAATGCTTGATGACAAGCATTCATCTTACTAGGGGGCAGATGATGAGACCATTTACTGTCTCTATTATATTAATCTTTATACTCTATTTTTAAGTATTACCAAAACATTTGTGGACTTATAATCAATTGAACCTATGTCAAAGTACAGTTAGAACCATTAAACCCATGGGTAGAATAGATATGTCATGTTTTGCCAATATTGTATATATATTGTAGTATTTCATATAATAATCAGAATGTGTGTTCTAATATCTGGATCAATTTGATTAAGTTTACTTGTGTGAACATCTTTGCATGATAACTAACCTGCCAGGAAGTAGGAGCCGCTTGGGAGTGGTCGACAACATTCAAAGAGGACATTGAAGACCAGATGCAAATGGATAACCATCATTGCATTAGAAGACACGACTAATCCAAATGAGGAGCCACTATTTCAGAAATGCAGGAATGTAGGGCTGCTATATTCCCTCCGCGCTCCCAGCATGTTGACTTGGTCTCCCAGACTTCATTCCATATATCGTGGGCTGTTAAGTTTCCTATTTTTCCTCTCTGGCATAGTTTTAGTTAGATGGTTCCTTTTCTATTTTAGAATAAAGAAGTCAATCCTCTATTTATAGGGATTGGACTGTTAGTTTGTAAGTTTGAAGATTTTGGAATACATTATTCTGTTGTATCTTGCATAGCAAGTTTATTTCCAATTTTATGTATCATTCTCATGTAATCAATTCTTGAAATATAATGAAGTGACTTTTGGTTTATCTTCTATGTTAATAGATTAGAAGAATCCAACCAAGGGGGCCCACTTGGCAGGTGGATCAGAGTAGAGTAGAGTAGAATAGATTTGCTTTCAGCATTTCCATAATTCTAGATAGAAGATTATAGTTTCTTCTTGCAGTATTGTACTTTGTTAATGTTCCTGTAGCACCTGCAAGGATAGTTTTAGTGAATGCTCTCAGATGGAAAATAGGCTTAAGTAGAATTTGCAGTTTGTAGCATTCATTTCAGTAAGGAGTAGATGTGTTTCCTTTCTTGCAGCTCTAGTATAGATTCCTTTCACGCATTTTACCTTCCTGCAACATAGGTAGAATGACTCTTTAAGGGACTTAGTGCACATACTGTGCTGTACCATTTAAAGTATACGTCCTTGGGTTGACAAACTAAATGCACCTCATGGTCAGAGAAGTGATCCTTAGATTGAATAAACTATTCCTAAGAGAGGCTTTGGGCACAATTACTAAGCACCTATTATGAGGTGGTTCAAGGCCATCAATGTGATGACTGGTAAAAAGGAAGGCTCTACTAATGAGGTAGGAGGTGCTACCAAAATAGTATATGCAGACTTAGTCATAGGTATGCTTTTCCATTTTTCTATAGGATCCATTAAAGGAATAGGGGGAACTATCAGAGATATGCAGACAGGTTCCATGGGAGATGAGAAAAGGCAGTGCAACCTCTTACCCTTACCATAGATGAAAGGGAGAAGGATGTCTATAAGGATAGGAAGCTTAAAAGAAGGGCGAACCTTGGAATTTTTCAGCATGGGTGCCTTTCCCTTTTTTATGGTATGTGTATTGTAAAAACATGACATACTGTTGGAGACTATGTAGTCTTTAGTGGACAAGAAGGTTTTCCTTGAGGAACACACTTACCTTTTACCTTTGATTGAGAAGGAATGGAAGGAAAATTATGCTGCAAATTAGGGGTGGGGTAATATTTATTAGTGAAGACATGAGGGGTCATAATTTCTACAAATTTGAAGGAAATATCAATGATCTTATAATTATTATGTCTTGAACAATAGATCCTCTTAGGGAAGCAAGGGCCCTACTATAACAAACTACAAATGATCCAATAGAAATCTCCCATGAGATACCAATGGCTGATACATAGTATCTTGGATAGTATGCACAATACCCTCATGAGGAAATTTTAAAACCTTATGCACAATTGAGGAGATTTCTCAGGCCATAAAGACTATACAAGGAATCTAAACCATAGGATATTGTGAACTTGTAAGCACATCTAAGCTATAGGAGATTGTGAACTTATCCATAAGAACATCTAAGTTGTAGGGGATTGTGAACTTGTAAGCGCATCTAAGCTATATGATATTATCTAGCTTTACACAAAAGATATTTGACTCGGGAATAACAAAATTTTTTGTAGATACAACCTTGGGTCCAACAAGGACCATCAAGGTGGTAGACAACAAAGGGGGAAAAGCTTTTCCATTACATTTATGTATGGTTTATTTACACTCATCATTTCTCATTTGATGTAGCCCATTTATGAAGAGGACCTCCTCTATAATAACATTGTCTCTGCATGAGAGATTAACCATAATAACCCTAATGATATTTTTTTTGATTTGAGTAGGGATGTATAGGGGAAAAGGATCTCTGCAATAAGATGCATCCAAATGTATGAATTATATATCTATGTTTAAATTCCTCTAGTTTGGAGGTGAGATAGGAGTGATAGTCATAATGTTCACAAATGGGCTATCACTTGATGTAGGGGGAGACAATTATAATGCAGAGATAAAATTAAGTTTTAGTTTATGTCAGGTTCACCAAAATGTGGGGAAGGGTATTTTCCACTCTCAATATTGATGAAACCTCAAGAGATGAATCAAACCAATACCACATTACTTTTACTAGCACTCTAGTGATCTAGGGAGATTAATTGATTAAAATATAACTAAAAAATTGGGTACAACAAGCAATAAAACTGAAACAAGTCAATGATGCAAGATGATCAAAATATTTAGATTACTAGAAATGAAAGAGTAGACAACCAAGAACAACTAGTGGGTTCTACCATCTCTATATATCTAGGATGAATGTATGAGTGAAGGACTACAAAAAATATTTAGGATGCCAGTGTGGCACAGATAAATCCTATATTGTGATATTGCTATCAGGATTCAACTGTGTAGTTTTTGAGTCAAACTCATTGACCCATAATTCATGAGTAGTGGTTCACATGAACCCATCTCTCATGAGAATGAATGGAACACTTAGCACTCATTGGATCTAGGTGATGCTTACAGAGGTGAAGCACCGGGACTTCCCG
>MU223225.1:7283192-7319096 GCA_018584345.1 Thuja plicata
ATGCCAACAATGAAATACCCTTTTAGTGTGACATTATTGAAATCATAATTTTAATTTTTTTAGTTCACTTTGTTCAAGTCTCTATCTAGTGTTAAGATTTTGGATCTTGTAGTGCCTCTCTCAGCTTTCTTGGAAGAAATCATCCAATAGTTGGGTCAATTTTTATGTCACATACTAGAGAAGTTTTACCTAGTGTAGCCCTATTGACATGGATGTATTTAGGTGTACCTCACCTCTACCTGAAAAAAACCTATGCAGATTCAAGAGGTTTCCTTCACTTTTCATAAAAAGGTGGCCTACACTAATCTCCATGCTTCAAATATCAATCTCTTGAACATAATTTTTTCCCCAATTATTTCATGTGTGGTTCCTAAGCCTTGAGGTTGAAACCTCGACATTTTTAGCTAATAATGAGGGATGAAATATGATGGGAGGAAAAAAATTCCTCTACCTAAAAATTAGTTAAGCCTAATGGTATAAATAATGTAATAACATAAATAAGAACAATCCTACTACTGATACTAAGGGACTAATTCCTAGCTAAAACACTCAAATTTTAAGAGCTTAAAGTTTCTCATTTTTGGGGCCTTTGCCACAAGTTTTTAACCCTTGAGATGCTCTTGTAACTTGTTTAGCAATAATCATTCACAAAGGGGAGATTGGGAAGGTAAACATCATATTTTCTTTCTTGATGATTATCTCCTACTAAGACAATGTTTAATTTTGGGATCTAAGTTTGTCGTTGGAATGAATGAGGATGACTAACTATCTAGTTAAACATGGATTATCCTTTCATATGAATATCACCTGATGGAATGTTTGAGGACTTAAAAAGCTTATTATAATTTTTTTTTTAGTTTGCATGCCTTCAACTTGACTCATTTGATGTTTATGGGCTTACATAATCTTAATAGACCTACTTACACAAAGTTAACATTATTGGATTTTTTTATTCATACAACTCTACTCACAATATGGCCACACATTGCACAATCCACCACCTCATATTATGATGACCATGAAAGTGCATGTTTTATTTTTTCCGCATATAATTTCTCCATTATTTTCTCAAGGGAAACCCCTACTTGTAACACCATCTAGATTATTCTTGGCATTGATGTTCAATATATTAAAATTATCAATATTTATACACCTAATGATAACTTAAAAAAAGAGTGGTATGCCTAACTATAAACTTGGGTTTTTCCTAATTTTCTCACATGTCTCCACCTCCAAACTTAGGAGTATTGAAAAATTGTTGAAGGTCAAACAAAGAAGTTGATTGATTTTATGAGTGTAATGCATAACTCTTTATTATAGTTGATTTTTAAATGATGAGATACTACTTTCACTTAATACTTTTGATGTGAATGCTACTCTAATCAAATATCAATATAATTCTTACAACAAATATCTCTCTTGAAAGATATATTGAATTCCAAAGAATTTGCAATCACAAGGCTCTAGTAATCAGGTCTGGAGATGTATTGACTTTTCTCAAAATTCCTTGTGAACTATTGTTGAATTCCTTATTGGAGGGAATAATTCCTTATTTTGAACTTCTAAATATTTTAATATAATTTTCACTTGTAATCAGTTTTTTTTAATAATTGATTTAGCACAATTCTTTATAAATTTCAACTAAAGAAAAAGAAAATGATAAGGGAAGAAAAAAAGGTTAGAAAACCCATCTAGGTTCAGTAATTACACATATACATAAAATAACAAAAAGTAGATGAAGGCAATCTATACTTTACCAAAATTATTTTTCAACGATATATAGATTGTGCAAATATTCAAAGGAGACTCACCACACTATGAAATTTTCAAATACACTATTTGATATTCCAAAGAAATGAAAAATACACATTCTGTAAGATATAATATAATAATAGACCAAATGATGAAGGGACATACAAATATTTTTTACTAAATTTGAAAAGATACCATGAAGTATACTAGATAATGATGCCCAACCTTATCTCAATACATTATTGAACACATTCCAGATGTTGAGAGGGGGAGGGGGTGAATCAACTATTGCTACAAAGGATTGCACCCAAAAAGCTAAGTGTGATACTCAACAATCTTGTGAAACATGGAATGATTTTCAGGCCTATGGGTATGCCTATGGTGAAGATCAATTCCCAGAGAAGGCTTGCTTTTGGTAGAATACCCCAGAAAAATGCCTTCATCACTTTTGGCATCAATTTTTCCATTTCTATCATCTTTTAGGACATAATCTTTCAGTATCACCTAAAATGGTGATACACTGAATGATGAACTGAGATCTACAACCTGCTAACTCACAAACTCAGAAAAAGTACAAATATAGAAGAAGTGAATGCAACAGTTGAGGAATTTTTGGAAAGGAACACTGCCCTGGAGGAAGATCTAACTGAAGCCCAAAAATAACTTGAAAGTCAAGCCCCAAGGATGGCTGAAGTATTGGAAAAGATCAGAACAACATAAGATGCCCAAAAAGACCTTGAAACTAAAAAAAAAAAATATTGAGAAAACTATCAAAGACAAGGATTATATTATTAAGAGGTTACAATAGGAATACAACACATTGAATGAATTTATAAATGGTACAAATGAAGAAAACATGTTGATACTTACCAAGAATGAAAATCTGAGAAAGGAAGTTGAAACTTTGAAGACCAATCTAATAGTTGAGAAATAGGTTAATGAAAGAGTCACTGGGTTTGAGCTAAGCATGCAGAAGGTGGATGAATAATTGAAAAATTTGAGAAGAAAAAGAGACAAAACTATCCTAGGATATATCGGTGACAACGAATTTGAAATTAGTGAATCATCAAAATTGGTAACAGAGAATCTATCACAAGAACCAAAGGATCCTATCGGTACACATGGTAAGAAACCTACTAAACCTACATACTACAATTGTGGAAATCTTGGTCATAAATCAAATGTTTGTAGAAGCAGATTGGTCAACATTCCAAGAGGTACACCCTTTTATGGACATTGCTACAATTGTAATAAGTTTTGACATCAAGCAAAAGAATGCAGATCAAGATCTAATAGCATATCATCAGAAGGAAGCTTTGTCGGTTACTGTTACACATGCATTCAATATGGACATAAAGATGAACACTATATAATGAGAGATCCAAGAAGAAATTTAGGACCATGGAGATCAATGGGAATGGTATGTTTCATTTGTCATAAGTACAGACATATAGTAAAAAACTGTTGGTACTGACAAGCCACAAATGAAAACAACAAAGGAAAAATAATAGAAAATCAAGAACACGTGAAGAATGAAATGAAGAAGATTTGGGTCAAGAAGGAAAAAAATAATGAGCAAAAAGGTAACCCTCTAACCTCCAGTCTAGAGGATTCATCATCAAACTAAGCAAGTAAGTTTTTCTTAAGGACCTAAAATAAATTGTTAAATCCATTTGTCCCTTACAAAAAGGTTATGATTGAATCTTATATCAGCATGTAAAGATGCAGTAGAACCCATACTAAAATTAGTTAGTAGTAGACATTATTATTTTATCATTTTGAAGATATATAGTTATTAGTGAAAAATTCTAGTTATTGGAGTAAGAGGAAAGTAATCAGTATAAAACATCACTATCGAGTAGAAGGAATGATTATCGATATAAAAGTTACTGTTGAAATCATTTATTATCACAATAGCCATTCGTGCACTTTTTGGTTAACAAATACATGTCGACGCTATTCATTTTCTACCCTACTTTTCTTAAGTAATTGTTTGAGCAACATCTAAGAACCTAGAGCAATCTATTGTGAATTTTTATCAGTAAGAAATTATTGCAAAATTGATCAAGAGTAATTTCGTGCCCTAGCTAGTAGAGTTGCAGAAAATGCCTAACGGGAGTCTTAGCAGATGTTCAAAGTTTCTGAGATTAAGCACAATTTACAGAACAAGATGGAAGCAAGAATTGAAAATATAGTAGTCTTTAGTATCAATGACGAGCTAGGAATTGAGTTTAAATTGTGCCCCCTAAAGGTGGCAGAAAAGGACAACACTAGATCCCTATCATCGTTACCACAGAGGGTAATGTTGATTGAAGAAATCAAAACATTTATTCATATAAAAATTATTGAATTGGGTGATGCAGAGATTAAGAAGATATACTACGATGAATTATGTGAAAACAAAGTGTTGAAGGACGAGCATAAGCATTTGGAATTGAAAGGTTTGACACACATGGTATTCATGCCCAAATTTTATAATGAATATTGGATTAGATATTTTTTGAACCATGTGCATGATGATTTTTTATGGTTAGATGGGGACAAGCAAGTCAAAATAAAAAAATACCCAATTCACACGGTCACTAGCTTACCGGATGAAGGGAAAGAATGTACCCTATGGGTAAGTGACATGGATGAGCTGAGGAAAATAATAGAAACATCTGAGGATGGAAGAGAAATGAGAGTAGACAAGGTCAAGGACCTAGAAAAATGCTTTGCAATAATGATCATTGGTTATAAATTCTACCAGTCAAGTTGGTCAAACAACGTGTACCTAGTAGTGTTGTGTATGCAGCCTACGAGATAGCCAAATTAGGCAAAAATTATGATTTGTCAGATATGGTGTGAACCCAGGTATTTTCCAACATGAAACGATTGAAGAAGGATTGAAAACATGAGGTTAAATTCAAATCACTACTTGTTTTTTTATATTTTTATGTTAAGAATTTCTTTCCTGGAATAGGTGAAGTGAATTGGAGCACATATAGACCAAGAATTTATCAAATCAATGATTATATTGAGAAATTAGGAAATGAGTTTAATAAGATTATGTGGGGATATTTCAAAGAATTTAAAATTAAAATGCAAGAACGCTATCGAATACCCCCGTTGGTAGTAGAGAAGTATATATATTCTATTTGTTTTCTTGTAGACACTGACCCATCCAGAATCCAACCTGTAGAACCAAGGACATCTTGGGTTCCAACATTCGGTTAAGAAGTTACAGAAAAAGGTATAATTGGATGTGTTGAATATTGTATAGGCCTATGTCTTCACACTTAAACGAGAGGGTTATTAGCACCGATTTGCAATGAAAGAAACAAAAAAACTACTAAGAATAAGTCTATGAATAATAAAATAACAAGCGTTAGAAAGGAAAAAATAAATGCAAACCCCAATGCTTGAAGCTTCTATTGCTTCTCTCTACTCCTTCTGAAATTTTGTATGGATGGTGCTCAATATTGGCATTGACATAATCTATCACTTGGGAGTGTTGAGAAAATGAGATCCAAATGATAATGATTTTCTTGAGGCTTCATACGAAATTCCTGCATAGCAATTGTGCAAAAAATTGGAGATCGTGGACCCTTTCAAATGGTTGAGAAGGGTTGATTATATAGAATATGGAAATGATTTGGATGGATGAGATTGATCCCAGATACTTTGAAATGGACGGTTGAGATCAATAGCAACTGAAGAAGCAATTAGTAAACTCCTCCTCTTAACTGAAGAAAAGAGGAAATGGTTCAGCCAACAGTAGAGTTGATCATGAGTTATATTTTTAAACTGGAGAGAAGATGGAGCAATTTATGCAATCACAGAGATTGCACATGAGTTCCCTTTTTGAAGTGGAGAGAAGAGGGAATAATTTATCCAATTACAAAGATTGACCATGAGTTTCCTTTTTGGAACTAGAGAGAAGATTTATTTGATAATTTATTTGATTTTAGAAGTTAAAATACTCATAAATGGGATATTTGAATTCTATTTTGATTTAAAATAGAATTAAGAGTGAAATTAAATTAATTTAATGAAAATAATTTAATTAGAAGAATAGTTAATAAGTTTAAATATTTGAATTTAAACTTTAGGAAATTGAATTTAATTAACTAATAAAGATTAATTAATTAAGGTTTATTAATTAAATAAAATTAATTATTTAATTAATTTCAAAGAAATGATTAAATGATTAGAGGATGAGATTTAGAAGAAATAGATGATTGACTATTGATTAAAGAAACTATTAATTTTAGGAAATTGAGCTTAATTAACTAATAAAGATTAATTAATTAAGGTTTATTAATTAAATAAAATTAATTTTGAAGAAATGATTAAATGATTAGAGGATCAGATTTAGAAGAAATAGATGATTTAACTAATGATTAAAGAAACCATTAATTAATAGAGGAAAATTAGTAATTAAATGCAAGGACGTAAGTCTGTCCATTTTAGGGTGTCTAGATTTGCCCCTCTTTGATACAATGTGATTCATCACGTTGTGTCAAAGAATTTTCAGATTTGATCCCACCCCAACTTGCCCCAGTGACAACAGGTGGACTATATGCCCCCTCAACAAATTAAGCATAAAAAATACGTCAGATGAGCATTAATTTGTTGATAATGTTGAATCACTATATGATGATGATGAATGCATTCCTATGTTAGTTATGATGTTATTGATGATGGATGCATTGATTATATGATCTAATATGCATATGTTTTGGATTTTTCTTATGCAATAAATGAATGCAAACCTAAAATGCACAATGTATATCTGAGTACATGCATGTGTTAGTTAGAAGAAAGTTAGTGAGAGATTAGTTTGGAAAAGAAAAAAGAATGATTGATGAAACCAAGTCATTGTCGTACATTCCAATCTTTATTCATCATTGCACCTTATTATGAAAAGAAAGAGATACAAATGCACCCAGATATTGACCATCTGGATACTGCTATAATCTCTAATAACAACAAGTAGATAATAGATAAGGAATGTTCAATTTTTTTCTAGGGATTAGTTCAGATCATGGAACTGCGTGGCTACCAGATGTGTGACATATCCTATCGCATTTATCCTGAATCATCCTTTCCCTAGAATTGAATTGAAAAACTCCACAAATAACAAACAAAGAAAACAAGATTATGATCCATCATATCCACTCTCACCACTTAGTGGTATCCTTGATGAGTGTAAGAACACAATCGCGAAAGATAAGTTGACAAAAAACTAACACGACTGACCTAGTCAACAACCTTACTATTCCCTGATTGGCTTGGTTTTTGATGTTTTGATTGCAAATGTGTCTAGTTTTAGGAATGGATGACTCATATAAGACCGACATGTCTAGTTTTGAGTATATTTGTCACTGTCTAAGATAATTGATAACTTTATTAATGATAGATTGAATCATTCGATTGATAACAGATTGGATTGTTGATAAGTTGAGTCACATGAGTCCATTGCCGATTTGTGAAGCTCATAGTTTTGACATTTGATTGATTGTTTGATTGTCATTTGCTTGTTTATGATTGAGATGATTTATTGCGAAGATTTTTGCAATATTCGATTTTTTTGATGATTGATTTCTTTAGGACATTTTTCTCTTTTTAGGATTTTTTAAAGACATTTTTCTCTTATTAAGGGTTTTTCAAGACTTTTTAGATTTTTTCAGGATATTTTAGACAACCCCCCCTATTTGGAAAGTCAATATAAGCCATGGATAAGCATGATGTCTCAAAGGGTATTGCGCTTCTGTAATAAGTTTGGGTGCTCAATCTTGCATGTGGGGAGTACAAGCTTAATCTTTTGGAGTTCATTGATGGTGAAGAAGGACCTTAACACTTGGCGCATGTTTACCAGGTTTTCACCAAGGTACCTGCCCAATAGTTCCTATTTTCCAGGTTTTCACTGAGAGAGTATTTTTCTTTCTCTTTACTTTTTTCTCTTTTTATTGTCGCCAAGGCGCCTGTTTGCCAAGGCGCATATTTGCCAAGTTTTCACCAAGGTAACTGTTAATTATTTTTCTTGTTGATCCTTGTATACCTACAGCTCAGGAATAGTCCTCTATAGACCCATGCACTAATTCAACAAGGAGAAGAAGTAATGTTCAAAAAGGTCCTAAAACCTTCTGCACTTCGAGCTCAACAAACTCAGGTGGGCACTACCTATCTTTTGCCCTTAATATTCCATGACTTCACAAGTAGGGAGGAATGGTGGATGTAGTATAAAACATGTAAATGGTATCAAATTTGATAAATTTGGATGAGAACAACAAATCTAACATATCAGACCAATGCCCTATCCAGAGGGTATGGAGTCACTCTAAATAAAAAGAATCCTAACAACAACATACATCAATGTAAAACCTGTAATTGATCACTAAACTTGACTATGCCTTACATACTCAATTCACACTTCATGGAAGCAGATGTAATTATCCAATTCACTTCAATTCTTTACTCACTGAAATTGTTTTAAGGATGTTTAATTCTCTATGAAAGAAACTCTAAACCAATTAGACCCTCTGCCTTATAGAGTGATGGATTAAAATGTCCTTATCACCTAACCCAAATGAATACAAGAAACCGAAACAAAGACATTACAATTCAATCAGAATTCACAGATTACACAAAGCTACAGACATATCTTATTACTAAAACATCTAATACATAAAGAATTAGAGCCAAAAGGACCATTGATAGTCTTAATTCAACATCCAAAGCTTACAAGCCTTCTTGTGGCATAAAATTGATCCCATGCTTACAAATGAACTCAAAAACCCTAGATAAACCAAAAATGATCCCATGAGTTTGGAAGCCTTAGGGAAAAAGGAAACCCTAAAATGCAACCACCACAACTCAGGAAATACACCAACATTAATGCGGAAATAGATAGGAAGACAACAATGGTTAAAATATCTAAAAATCAGATTGAAAACCCTAAGTCACCACTCGTAAATATTTATGAAACTCAAAATATTAGAAAATCTATCACCTAGGCACCCTACGGCCTAATAAATATAATTTAGACAATCAGATTTTCCCATCTAATCCTTCTATGACCTGGAAGAACAATGCCACAACCAAAACCCTAAGAAATAATTTAAAATTTAAAATATATGGTTGTAGCGGCTACAAGTAGCATGGAAAAGGCCATCAACAATCGAGATTTGAATGTTTTCCAACTTTAAAACTGAGTTGTAGATCTTCCTTAAGTCATCTGGGATGAGGATCTTGAGCTACTACGTGGAAGGTAGGTGCAATGCCTTTAACATTATTTGTTGATCATCTCTGCATCTAGGCATAGTGTTTTCCATCCAATCAACATAAACTTACCTTACCTCCTTTGAAAACCTAGAATAGGTGACCTCAACACAGCTACATGTCAAGAAGGTGCATTGCCTTAATGAGACACAATCAGATCATCTCACCTTCAAGGAAAAACATTGGTCGTACGATCAAAAGAACTAAAATGTGCATTAACTTATCTTTACTTTACCATAGTCCCATTCTGAGATTTAGTGACAACACTATCTCTGAGTTGCCGAACGCCTGGCCTAACCCACGATTTATCCTGAGACTGAGAAATAACCACTAATCTTATGAATCCTTTGGAGATGTGTTTGAATCTTGTCAGATGTCAGCCTTGTATCTATAAATTGTTGAATCCTTTTCTTGACTTTGACTTTATCTGGTGAATCAGCGCTAACCGCACATCCAAGACAAGATCATCGATCCTCGCTGAACCTCTAAACACTTTACTTAACTACAGTTTGATCTTGAGATTCAGAGACAAAGGTATCTCTGAATCTCTGAATATTTCACTTGACCCGACTTAAATTATGAGATCTAGCGCTAGCCCTCCAATCTAATCAGCATCAATGACCCTTGCCAGATCTCCATATTTTATGAGACTTAACCAAAACATTATGAGACTAGGAGATAACGATAAAAATCCAAGTCATACCTTTGTCGCCAGATCTCTAGATGTTAAGAACTAACTGCCAAGTATTAAGAGATCAGGAGATAAAGATAGAACTGGGCCCACCAAGAAGATATAACCTACCTTCACCAGATCTGAGAATGAAAAGAGCATATTACTTTCCCTTCTAAGATTAAGAGATAAAATTTCCGTGCCAAGTCTCTAGACCATGAGGAATATTCCATCTCGATTGCAAGATTAAGAGACAAGGCATAAAAGATAAAGTGGCACATGAGCTAATAAGACTTAAGTGACTTGAAAAAGATAACTTTAAATTATAACAAGCCATAAGACCTAGGCTTTTAAGTTTTTTTCATGAAATTGACACAAAGGTTTAAGCACAAAGTATTAGGGATCATGAAACTAGGGAATAAATAGTTGGAAAATGCTAAAAACAAGGAAGATTTTTAACACTGCTAATAGTAATTTTTTATATATTTTTTAATTTTTTTGTACTTTTTTCAGGATCATATATGACATGTATACTTGGCCTTGAGATTCCAAGCATAGAACCTTTTTAGGTGCATGTTGTTGATATAACTAGGGAGCTAATCTCCTTCCTGAGTTTCCAGTTGATATGCCCCATTGTCACATGATTTGATAATGACGTATGGTCTTAGCCAATTAGGCTCTTGTATGGTTTAACTCTTTTTTATTCATTCTTCTAATTTTCCATGAGGATGGGATCTCCTACATCAAAGGTACATGGCCTGACTTTCTTGTGATAATTTATTCTAAGGAGATTCTGATATCCTTGTAAGTGATTCATTGCATTTTAGCGTCTCTCATATAATAGTTCCAGTTCACTGAGTCTAGCAACTTTGTAGTCTTCATCTGATATGATATACTTCAGTGATATTCTAAGGGATGGGATTTCAATTTTGAGGGGTAGAGCCATCTTTGATCCTTATACCAAGGAGAAGGGAGTTTCTCCTGTAGGTGTTCTCACAATTGTCTTGTATGCCCATAATGCGGGATTGAGTTGCAAATGCTAGTCACTACCCGATTCATTGAGATTTTTCTTCAAGATTTTTAGGATTGTTTTGTTAGTTGCCTCAGCTTGTCCATTTCCTTGGGGGTAGTAAAAGGAAGAGAAACCTTGTTTTATTTGGAGCTTCTCATAGAGATCTTCAACATCTTTGTTTTGAAAAGGCAACCCATGATCAGTAAGTATGGTTTGAGGGATCCCATACCGACTAATGACATAATTTAGAATAAACATGGATATCTTCTTACCAGTGATATATGTCAGAGGAATTGCTTCCACCCATTTGGTAAATTATTATGTTGTTGTAATTATGTATTTATGACCGTTAGAGGAAGTGGGTGTAATATTTCCCACTAAGTCAAATCCCCATTTTGAAAAGGGCCATGGTGAAGTAATGGGGTGGAGGTCTTGAGCTGGTGTGTGAATAAGATCTTTGTGTATCTGACACTATCGACATATTTCTACATACTTATGAGCATCTATGTCTATAGTCTGCCAATAGTATCCCATCCTCATGATTTTCTTTGCTAAAATATTACCACCTATGTGGGCCCCACAAACTCCTTCATGTACCTCATATAAGGCTCTCTAGGATTATATGGAAGTGAGAGATCTTAAAATCATACCATCTACACTTTTTCTATACAAAGTATTAGCGAGAAGGGTGTACCTAGAGGTTTGTCGGATAAGGGACTTTGTTTGGTTTCTAGATAGGTAGAGTGGTAGGGTATTGTCTTGTAGGTAAGTATACATGTCATATTACTAGGGAGACTCAGGACCAATAAGGACACATAATTATTCTATTATTGGAGTCTTATAGGCTGGTATCATCAATTGTTCTACCATAAATTGGAATCTGGTTTCATTACCTCGCATGTTAATCAAAGATGCTATAGTTTTCATCACATCTATTGCTTTGTTATGAACCCTTGGAATTTTTTCAAATATAATGTAATGAAAAGAAGCACACATTTTTTCCATCAGCTGTCTGTATGGGACAATTTTTTCATCTTTGGTCATGTAATCATTATTGACTTGACTGATAACCAACTGGGAATCAACATAAACTCCCACGCTCTTTATTCTTCATTGTATAGCCTTTTTTAATCTAATGACCAAAGCTTCATACTCAGCTATGTTATTTGTACATGGAAAATTTAGTCAAAAATATATAGGAATTGCATCATTTTGCAGAGTGATGAATAATATTTGTGATCTTGCACCATGGTTCATATATGATCCATCAAAGAATAACTACTAGACTTCTATTTTTGTTATTACTGTAAGGATTGATTATTTGGAAACTCGGACACTATAGGTTGATGATCTAGAATTGGTGCTTCTGCCAGTTGATCATCAACAAACTACCCTTTGATATCCTTCCAATTCACATATTCAATATCAAACTCACTTAAGATCATGATCCATTTAGCGAGTCATCCAATTAATGTTGTTGTACTCAAGAAGTATTTTAATGGATCTATGTGTGCAATGAGCTTTGTTTAATGACTTAGCATATAATGTCTTAACTCTTGAGAAGCAAAACAACTACAAGAAATGCCTTTTCTATTGCTAAATAACTGAGTTTATAGCCCACCAACATTCTATGGATGTATTAGATGACACTTTCCTTGCCTTGATCATCATGTTGTGCTAAAAGAACACCTAGTGTTGATTATGTTACTGATATATATAACATAAGTGGTTTTCCTGGAATTGGTGGCACCAATACAGGGGATTTTAGTAGACAATCTTTGAAAATTTGAAAAGCTTGTTGGCATTATTCTGTCCATACAAAGATTGCATCTTTATGTAGTAAGTGTTGGAACAGATAACACGTATCTACCAGTTAGGCGATGAATCTCCTGATAGATTGTAATCTTCCTTATAGACCCCATAGTTGTCTCAGATTTGTAGGTGGTGGCATGTCAAGGATGGCCTTAACTTTCTATGGATCTACTTCAGTTCCTCTGTGTGATACAATGAAACCAAGGAATTTTCTAGTGATAACTCTGAATACGCATTTCTTTGGGTTGAGTCATGCCTTGTATTCTTTCATTCTATCGAATATATGACCCAAAATTTGTAGACAAGTTTCCCTTATTCTTGACTTAGTCAGTATGTCATTGTCATAATCCTTCATTGTTTTATGAATCATATCATGAAAGATTACTGTCATGGTGTGTTGATAGGTGGAACCTGCATTCTTGAGGCCAAATGGCATCACATTCCAATAAAAAGTACCACATGCACAAGTAAATGTTTTCTTATGTTGATCTTCTAGTGCAATTTTTATTTGGTTATAACCTAAGAACCCACCCATGAGTGACAACATTTGATGTCCTATTGTCAAATCTATGATGATATCGATGTTTGGTAATGGGAAATCATCTTTTGGACATACTTTTTTTAGGTCCCTGAAGTCTGTACATATTTGAATCTGACCACAATGTTTTTTAATTGGCACCAAATTTGATATCTAGTCCGCATATGGGATGGGTCTTATGAAACCTGCATTAAAAAATTTCTTCAGTTCAGCTTTCACAAGTAGAGCAATGTGAGGATGCATCTTTCTTAACCTCGGTTTTACTGGCTTTGCATTTGGAAAAAGTGGTAGGTGATGTAGAACAAGCTTTGGATCCAAACCTGGCATGTCAGCATAAGACCAAGTGAAGTTGATCTATCATTCTTTGAAAAAAACAATACATTGTTCTCTTTCCTTAAGTGAAATGGATTTTTCCAAATAAATGTTCTTAGGGTTCTTTTCATCCCCTAGATTCACTACCTCTATTTTCTCTGCTAGAAATGTTGATTATTCTTCTTTTAAGGGGAGGATATCCAACTTTCCATCCTTTAGCGCCTCAAAGAGGTTTTCTCCATAAGATACACCCTTTATATTTATTGTTTCATGGTCAGAAAGCACCTTTTGGTTTTCACTTAATGACTCTTCTTTTTTGTTTTTATTTTTACTTTTGTGATTGGAAAGAGGAGCCTCCTCCCCAAAGTATGTTGATCTGTCTAAGTCATAGGAGAATCTTGCCTTATGATCTCCTGATGGTATTCCTACATGAAGCCCCATGAAGTCTGAAATGGCTTCATTAATTTCAAAAATGTCTATGTAGGGACGTCCTTGTTGGTCCCAATATATTAACTCTTTGTAGATTAAACAAAGGTCAGTGTGGGAGGAAGACTCAGTTTGGGTGAATGGAACTGCAGTGATAGTTCCAAAAAATCTGGAATGGGAAGTAGATGCACCACCTAAGGAATGGACATCAACATGCTTATCAATATAGGGTTGATCTTATAGGTTTAGTTGGTCAAACATGTCATTGAGGTTTATGGTACTAGTGGATCGAGGAGAATGTCCAGGAATAGGTGATTCATAGTCATGGAGGGATAACCAGTCATACTTGTGAGAATCAGTCACACTAGAATGCTCATCGGGTATTTCATTTTCCACATCGTCCAAGATCACATGATTAAGGGCTATTTGGGAATTTGTGGTTTCCACTTCTGGTGGCAATAATTGCTGGAGCATATTTATGATTAGGTTATGTCCTTGATTTTTCCCCTAGTTTGATTCAATAATTTCTTTTCGATCTACTGAAATATATCTGACAATTGTATTGGTTCTATCCTAACCATATCCTAGTCCTCTTTTGTTCCTTTGAGTTGGTGATAAAGGTAATTTGATCAATCCCTATTGTCTTGCCCCAGACTAGTTTTACCATCATATCCATATTGTTGCAACATAGTATACCCAGGTCCATATTGTGTCAAGGGTATTTGTACTGTTGGTATCTCTTGAGGATCTTGATATAACCAAGTATTAATGTCTGCATCAAAGGGGTTTTTCTTCACTTATGTCTCCCCATTTAACAAATGTAGTAGGTAGACATCTAAATATTATTGGTTCTAGAGCTTCAATTGTTTCCACTAGTCTAGGCCTTCCATATGATCTAGGAGATAGAGGCATGTTGGTTATGGTGAAGGCTTTCTCATAGTGGTATTCACCAAACCCTTTGTCTTGGATTGTATTTTGACTACCTTTCTTGGTATATCCTTTGGAATGGAATCAAAAGCGAAAGGAATATTTGCTTCCTGATTTGATGGTACCTGATTTTCTGCACTTCCTTTTATGGTGTTGCAATATTGAAAGGGGTTGGTATCTCCCTCTATGATGATCTTTGTTCCTTGTTAGGGAAATTTGATGCATTGATGATATGTCAAAAGGAAAACTTGCATGTCATGTATCCACGGTCTTCTGAGCAACATGTTATATCCTAGATCAAGGTCTAGGATTAGGAATGGAGTGCTCCTTATTATTGGCCCTATCTTGACTGGTAAAATAATGATACCTTTAGATGACCTTTCTTCCTCATCATATGCTCTGATATTGATTCTTATGGTGACATCAATATTGGATTCTGAGTAACCCAAGGTTTTTATTACAATTAGAGTACATATGTTTAATCCATCCCTACCATTAATGTGGACTCGTCAGATTGTATGCTTATGCAGTTGGACAAGAAAATCCAGGGGATCATTGTGTAGAGGTTTGTGTGGTGGTACATCATGGTCTGTAAACATGGCATGTTTGTTAGCAGCAATATAATTGACCATGGTTAGGAAATTTTCTCGAGATATGTCACATGGGATAGTTTCATTTTGAAGAGCTTGGTCTAAAGCTTGCTTATGATCCAAAGATACGCGCAATAGTTCAAAAATGGAGATCTGGGTGGGTGTGTACTTGAGTTAATCCACCAAAATAGGTTGTGGATTAGAAGTTGGTTTGGTATTTTCTGGTGTAGTAGAAGTAGAAGGCATTCCTTGTAGAACAACTTTGGAATGACGAGTTGTAACAATGCATTTGGCATTATTATCTTTGATAGTGATGGTAGCAACTTAGATTTCTATAGGATTTATGCATTTTATCATACTATTAGAGGTAGAATAGGTATAATTGACTTGCATGGACTGACTACCACATGTAGAAGCTTTCCTTTTATTATGGTTATGAAAAGGATCATTGAAGATGGTATGATCTGTGGTACCCTTGAATTGAGTAGTGTTAACATTGATTATCCCTTGTTCAATTAAGTCTTGTATATAAATTTTTAATCGATATAAATTTTATGTCACATGACCCTTGAACCGATGATACTAACAAATGTCATTATCATTCCACCACTTAGGTTTTACAACACCATTTTTGAATTCCTTGATTTTTGGTAAAGTGATCATATTGGGTTGGATCAATTTTTCAGTGTTGATTCGATCGATTTTCCTAGTGTGGTGTACTCACATTTTGGAAAAGGAAATCATTGTTGGTGTTTCATATTGGGTTGATTCTAGGATATTTCTATCGCTTGAATAATTGGTGTTTGAACTTGAGTATTTTCCTGCAGGGTTTGTATTGCAGGTGTTTGATTTGCAATGGGTGCCCCTTGTAATGACATATTTGGTTGAGCATAATTGACTGTCTTGACACCATCGTTGGTGATATTTTTATTTTTTTTCCACCACTTAGCTTTATTATTTGAATTTTTAGTGGTGTTTGTTTGAGTAGGATCCACGAGAACTCCTCTTTTGACCAAATTTTTCTCACATCGAACGCCTCGTTCTATCAGCTGTTTGAAATTGGGAGCGAGTCAGAGTTCTGTAGTAAAAGACATGTCTGGGATCATATTATCGATGAACATGACTATTAGATCTTTCTCAGGAACATCATATGTGATTCTTTTTTATGCGTTTCTCCATTTTTGTAAAAAATTAACAAAAGATTCACCTTCTTTTTACTTGACATCACAAAGGTCCTTGATGTTGACCTTGCATTCTATGTTGTGATGGAAGTGAGTGCTAAATTTTTCAGCCAATTCATCCCAAGAGTGAGTACCATGTGGTAAGTGAGAGAACCCTTCCATTGTGGGTCCAACTAAACTTTTTGGAAATAGTCGCATTAAGTATGTTTCATCGTGTGCGACTTCAAGGCAACTAGAAAAGAATTCCCTGATGTGTTCCACAGGATTGGTGTTGCCTCTATACTTGTCAAATTTAGGTACTGAAAAATGTGTTGGAAATAGAGACATGTGTAAAAAATGATCAAAAAGGTATGGGTACAAGTCCTCAATAGTATAGGACTTAGTTTTTCCCTGATTTTGAATATCCATCATTTGAGTTTGCAGGTTTTGCACTTTTTATATCAGAATGTCTATTTGGGATTGAGGAACATTTCTAGTATTGGATCTTTGTCTCATAGTTGGTTTAAGACTTTTCATTTGAGTCCCTTGCATTGGAATGTATGATCTTCTTGGGATTTAGTATTACTTCCCAAACATATTGTTTTGTTGATACTGGGGTAAATGATGGGTCCAAGGTTGTTGTGATTGTTGTTGTTGAGACCTCTGTTGGGGTAAATATCTAGCCCTTGGGGACATTGACTAAATGTTGGACCTATAGAGATTGATCTGAGTTATTGTGAAGAATTAGATCCAAGGCCAGTAGGGATAGATTGCGATGTTTTGGTAGTGACGAATGGGTTATGGCTTGTCTGAGGTGCTAATGAAATAACTTGAGCACTTGGTGTGAGAGGTAATGAGGAAGATGCCTGAGATGAACTAAAAAACATGGATGCACTCATTTGGTAACCCATCATATTTTGAGTGGAAGATGAACTAGCTTGAGTGGATGAGCTAGTTTATGTAGACCTAGTCTGTGCTGATGTTGTAGAAGTTCATAATGGTACAAACAAGGTTTGAGATGCCACAAGATTAAATTGAGAGCTTTCAATGAATTTTGTCTTGCCAGTGGGGTTTTAGGCCATATTGTGGATATATTGAATTCAGCAGAAAGTTTGACTCCTTTGTTGATTAATATTTCTAGGAATCTCTCAGGATTTTTTTCTACCATAGCGTCTAACACTTCTCCAGAATAAGAATCTTGTTATGTGTCTTCTAGCTCTTCATCTATGATATCTTGAAAATTATTTGGCCTTTGGGAACCATGTGGAAGTGTAGGCACATTTTTAGAATATAGCGAGGGATCAATGTGTTTTAATGGGTCAATCTATGGTTCTTCTTCCCATGGGGGGAGCAGGTTAACATATGATTAATCTTGTTGGTATCTAGCCTTTGAGCTAGTATAAGGTCCTCCATAAGGCGTAAATGACATGGTGTTTTCTAGGATTTAACTAAAATGAGTGACGTAAAACAAACAAAAGGGACAACCTCTCGAAGAGAGTTAGAGATCATGTTTAACAAGGGTAATTATAAGAACAAACTTTGTCTTCTCTTGATCTCAAAGATTGATGATGATAAGATACGATTTGATTCCCATCTTAGATGAGACAGAGTCATTATAAAAGGGTGATGAAATTGAGATAATGAGATCAAGATAATCTAATATGAAGTGTTGAATTATCAATGCTAAATAACAACTGAACCAGAAAAGAGAGGTAATCCTAGATTTTTGAGCTTTCACCGATTCTTTTTTATTTCCCAAAATGTACTCGCTGACCTTTCACACGACACATGAGACTTTTCCAAGGTTATGGACTGATAAAATGTAGTGTTCTGATAGAGGAACCCAGACTTTTTAAACCAAATAAGTGCACAGGTCTTTTGATCAATTGTGGCAAGCTTCTGTCGATTATAACAAAATGCAGGGTCAATTGCAGAAAACTTCTGGCAATTGCAAAAATAGAAGATTCAATTACGGTAATAAACACGTCAATTGCATAAATCTTCTGGGACAGTGAGGTAATATGTTTTCTAGAACAAAATTCTATTGACACCCTAGACACTCAACATGTTTGACTCATTTGATTGTGTAAGATGTTGGTTTTGCTTTTAAAAATGATCATAGAAGCAAACACAATAGACATAATGTATGTAGATGCAAGATTAGTCAGACAGAAAAAAAACCTTTCACACGGTCAAAATAGAAATAGTCATATTAATTTATGGTCAATTGGCTTCAAGATGCAATGTTGTAGGCCCAATGCTTTCGATGTTCATCAGCTCATACAATAATTGTCATGCTACTAGGACACAAAAATCCACGACGTAGGTGTCCTTGTTTTTTCCTTTCCCAGGTGTTATTGTTGTGCTAATGAAGATCTCTTTCATCAACACAATACCCTAGAACACATATGTTGGGAATCTTGAGGGGAAATTCTAAGACACTATTCAGAGGTGAACCCAGTGGGTCTTTAATCAACTAGGTTGTAGTAAGGTCTGAGGTGTCTATCCAATCGGTTTGTATGTGTGTGACTCACTTAAGAGCCTAGTTGACCATGTTGGATACTTAGGGATACTTCACCCAATCTAGACAATCATCAACACACCTCTCCTGAGCTTGGCTAGCTATAAGACATTCAGGACTTTGTTCCATGTCTTTTTTATATATCAATTAGAAGGATTACCAGTTTGAGGTCATCCTTTGAAGAGGAAGTGCTTTCCCCAGCCAAACCTCTCTAAAAAATTAAAAAGGTTTTTATTCTAACAGATTGTGCAAGCACACCAAAGACTCAAAACACAAGTTTAATCACATTAATCACCGAAAGATCAAATGTGAACTGAGCTACCAGCCATACAAGCATAGGAGTTCAATTTTAAGCCCAAACCAAATGATATTTGATTGTTGAGTTTTAAGTGCGCCAATTTCAAAAGTTCTTTGTCTTGTTCACTTGTTAACCACACTTCAATTTTATGCACCAATTTGAAAGCTGAGATTGTGATGTTTAAGTATACACTTTTCTTTTTAAGCACCAAAAGACAAATGAATTGATTTTAGCTTTAGAAAAAATTAAGTTGCTTCCACGCCACAAGCTATCAAGAAATTGTTAGTACCAAAAATTCCTAGCAAATTCTCTTACCTTGTCAAGATATGTGTTTATAAGACCTTCATAAATGATCCCTATCTCAAGTGCCTCAATTCTTAATCTACATGCATGTTCTTTGTTTTGTTTAATCTCTTGCTCTCTTTTCTGTTGATCATCAGCCTTCTGAATTTTAACTTTTTATGCTTTGGTGGTCCACTATGTTTTTTCATTATGCCAAGTGTATATTTTCAACAGTGAAAATGTGTCTTTTTACAATAGAGAATGATATTTTAGACAGAAGAGAAGCAAATGTCATTTTTAGTTTTGAAATAATATTTTTTGATAAAATGATTATCACCTGCACCTACGCAATTTTTTTTTCAAAGATCTTTTTTTTTTAATATTTCTTAGAAAAATTAAAATAATAGAGAATAAACTCCCTCTGCAATTTCAAGACCTTTAAAAAAATGTAACTTTTTTGAAAAGAAATGTTGATTTGTGTCCAATTTTTTTTTTTTATGAAATATCATATAAATTTTTATAAAAAATTGAAACAAATTTAGAAATGAATTTTGGACTGTAGTTGTGCCCTAGGAACCCATGTTATTAGAACAAACCAGTTTTAAAAGATCTATTATTTTTGCTAATATTTTTCACAAAAAATAAAATCACAAAGAATAAACCCTCTATATAATTTCAAGACCTTTCTAAAAATGTAATTTGTTTGAAAAGAAACTCTGATTTGTGCCCAAAAATGTTTTTTATGAAATATCATAAAAACTTTATAAAAAAAATAAACAAACTCAGAAAAATCTAAATTTTAGATTGTGGCCTCCTTAGATCAGCGCAAACCTGCAAAACAGATTTATAAAAAAATTCATGCGGTTTGAAAGATATGACCAAATTTCATGTTGGATTCACAAGAATGTATAGACCTATGTTTGCACACTCAAACAAGAGGGTTAGTAGCACTGACTTGCAATGAAATAAATCAACAAACAACTAAGAATGAACCTATGAACAATAAAATAACAAGCGTTAGAAAGGAAAATAAATACATGCAAACCCCAATGCTTGAAGATTCTATTGCTTCTCTCTACTCCTTCTGAAATGTTGTATGGATGGTGCTCAATATTGGCATTGACAAAATCAATGACTTGGGAGTGTTGAGAAAATGAGATCCAAATGATAATGGTTTTCTTGAGGCTTCATACGAAAATCTTGCATAGCAATTGTGCAAAAAGTTGGAGATCGTGAACCCTTTCAAATGGTTGAGAAGGGTTGATTATATAGAATATGAAAATGATTTGGATGGATGAGATTGATCCCAGATACTTTGAAATGGACGGTTGAGATCAATAGGAACTGAAGAAGCAATCAGTAAACTCCTCCTCTTAACTAAAGAGAAGAGGAAATGGTTCAGTCAACTGTAGAGTTTGATCATGAGTTATATTTTTAAACTGGAGAGAAGATGGAGTAATTTATGCGATCACAAAGATGACACATGAGTTCCCTTTTTGACGTGGAGAGAAGAGGGAATAATTTATGCAATTACAAAGATTGACCATGAGTTCCCTTTTTGGACTAGAGAGAAGATTTATTTGATTTTAGAAATTAAAATACTCATAAATGAGATATTTGAATTCTATTTTGATTTAAAATAGAATTAAGAGTGAAATTAAATTAATTTAATTATAAGAATAATTAATAAGTTTAAATATCTGAATTTAAACTTTAGGAAATTGAATTTAATTAACTAATAAAGATTAATTAATTAAGGTTTATTAATTATATAAAATGAATTATTTAATTAATTTTGGAGAAATGATTAGAGGATTAGATTTAGAAGAAATAGATGATTAACTAATTATTAAAGAAACCATTAATTAATAATTTTGAATAATTAAATTTAAACTTTTATGAAATTGAACTTAATTAACTAATAAAGATTAATTAATTAAGGTTTATTAATTAAGTAAAATTAATTATTTAATTAATTTTGAAGAAATGATTAAATGATTAGAGGATTAGATTTAGAAGAAATAGATGATTAACTAATGATTAAAGAAACCATTAATTAATAGAGAAAAATAGTAATTAAATGCAAGGTCGCAAGTCTGTCCATTTTAGGGTGTCTATAAATATATTTTAAATCAACCAAAGGATAAAATGGTCCAAATATTTGGTACATATGAGGAATCTTATAAAAGGATCACATTAGATATTAAGAAGCCTAAGATTCTGAAGAAGAAAGAACAAATATTAAAGAATTTGACAACCAAGTATGGAAGCGGTGAAGGTGAAAGTATTACACAACTAGAGGAGATAGAGGAGCAACAACAAGTGAATCCCCTAGATCTCCCCTCCACACCACTCAACAAGAAAAGGATGAAGCATGAAAAAAAATATACAGAGACATAGGCCCTACCAGCTATTCAAGAGATTGAGGACAGTGAAGTTCAGGAAGTGGAAGTAGAAATAACTGCACCAATAACTATTGGTAAAGGAGAAAAAGAGATTAAGGCGACACCAAAAAGGAAAGTGCCTAAAAAGAGGCAATCACAACCTCAAGTATCTGAGAGAAGAACCACCAAGACTCATAAAAAGACCCCCTGCCACTTTGAAGTGAAGTGGTACAACTGAAGAGGATACTGAATCAGAGAAAGAAATCATGACATGGGGAAAGTGATCAGGAAGAAAACAGTTCAAGATTCCCATGAACCCTATTCAAATGACAAAGTACATAACTGAGATAGGATTAGTCAGGAAAATCAATCCTATTGCCCTTGCAAAATTGTTAGAGGAAGATAGGAAATTGATAGAAGACACTATTGTTAAACATTTTCTTAAGTACAATAAATATCCTGGAGATGTGAAGGATAATGTTCCAAGAGAATTGTATGAAAAATTATTGATATGATGGGACTTAGCGTACCACAGAGTTGAGGAACTGAGAACAAAAATATTGAAGAATTTATTACCAAATTTATCAAAGAATGATGTAGAAGTATACATGGATAAGTACAAGACAGAGTTTAGAATGAAGACATTAACAACTATAAAGAGGAAGGCCCCTCAAATATTGATGATACTTTTACTGTAAATGAGCTAATCTAAAATGCACCAAACACAACTGATATGTCAAAAAATATAGATGTAATTACTATTGAGGACATCACTGAAGAACTTGAGAAGTCAACTGAGAAAAGAGAAGCTTTAGCACAAGTCTCTATTGGAAAAGAAGATGATAAAGTTACCACAGAGAAAACTACATAAATCGACAAAGTTGTGAACATGTCACTGTATAGGTAGCACATCAAGCAAATATACCATACCCTCTATTACAAAGTATAGAATAAATATTACAAGAAATGAAGAAGCGGGATGAATTTTTACATGAACAAAACCCCATATCAGCTGACTAGAAGCACTCACCTACCAACATGCAATAGGAAGATACAAAGAAGGGAACTATCACTGAGAAGTAGCAGGATGCAAAATAAATTGAAGACTAGCAACAAGACACTAGTGAAAAACATCAAGATGAAGAAAAGAAAGATGAAGAGAAGAAAGGAGGAGATGATGAAAAATATAAAGATAAAGAGGAGAAGAAGGAGCAGAAAGACACAAAAGGTAAATAGAAAAAAGAATTGGAAGAAGAACAAGATGATGATGATGATGATGATGATGATGAGAATACAAATGATGATAACCCTGAGTTTGAGATACTCAAACAAGATCCGAAAAAACTGAAGAAGAACAAGGATAAAGAAGAATATGCAAGAGCTCTGGATAAAAAGGAAAAATTGGACAAGGAAAATTCCAAGAAATAAAAGAAGATAATTTTGATTAGAACACTATATTATTTGAAGATCTTATGCCAGATGAAGAAGAATCATTAGTTCACCAATTGAAAGTTTATATTGATGAAATAAATTAGTCATGAAAAGATTTGGAGGAAAGAATAACCAACTATACAACAACTAAATTGGAAGACAAAATTGTATAGCTGCTAGCAAAGATTGAAATTTTGAAAGTAGAACTATCAAAGGTGATTGACACTTTAAAGGAAATTTTGAACAAATCTACAATAATGTAGGCTAGATTGTGTAATTTTGCAAAATTTACAGGAGATATTGACAATTGGATTGATCAAAATCATCATGAGATAGTACAACATATCGGAAATCTCCAACCTAAAACAAATTTTATGAACCATTCAGCTAAGATGAGAGAGATTGTTTCAAAGGAAAAAGAGCTAACAATAGAGAAAGTGAGCCAACATATGCAGATACTAGAATTACAAGGTATTATATACCACATATTGATATCATCAAGGCTAATGTTACAACCGTAGAGAAAATTATGCAAACCCCAGAATTAAGCATCGTGGACAGTCTTGACACACTCACTTCAGATTTAAATAAACATATGATCGGATTAAAATCACTATATGAATCATGGGAAGCAATTTTGAAGAACATGGGAGACATGTATAAGTTTATCATGGCTAAACTATAAGCATCTTGAATCATGATACGCAACTTGCAAATATCATTTGCATTGAGTGCCAAAAAAGGGGAGGAACAAGAAAAAAGGGGAAGTATATAATAATAAAGGGGAAGAAGTACACACACAAAAAAAAAACAAGTTTTGCAATAATATGACAAACTATTAACATAGGGGAAGTATATCGACATATACAAGACATATGACAATTTTTTTGCCATCAATGTCAAAGGGGAAGATTGTTGGAAATTATTGGCGTTATGATAATTTTTGTGGTTCATGTCAAATAGAAAAGTAATTACTATCAAAATTACTATCAGCTAGAAGGAAGAGTTATCAAAATAAGGAGGTCAACTATTAGAAGCCAAAAACTATCGGTCATAAGGAAAATCATGAAGCAAACGACAAAAGGAAGTACAAGAAAATGGTTTATGGAAAAATCAAGATTAAGTTTTTTATTAACCCTAAGATCAAAGGTCAAGAATGAAGGACAAGTGAAGGAGATTCAAAGATAAAAATCTTAAGGAATGGATTTTAAAGAGAGGTTTTTAATAAGAAGTTACGATGATGAATTGAGTAGAGAAGTGAGTCAAAAGTAGAGAAGGATAGAGAACAAAGATTTTGAGCATAAGGGATCTGACAAGATTTGGAAGGAAGCGCATATAGGTCAATTACTATATTGTGAATAATCCTAAAATTTTCTACAAGGTATTGTAAAATCCCTTAACCGGGTAGTCTCTAACAAGACTGATAAGTTCATTTGTGTGAGCTTTTTGTAAATCCTTTAACATGGTGAATGTCGTACAAGAGGGATTAAATCTCTTAGCAAAGTAGTCCTAATAAGACAGTAGATACAATTAAAAATGTATCACTCACTTCTAACAACTAGGTGAGTCACTCAAAAGGTGACATATTGTAAGGCCTAACAGGAAAAAATAATTCCACAGTGAAGAGTTGTTGGTGCCATCTCCACTGTAGTTTTCCCTTTTGACCAAGGGTTTATGTGTGACCAAAAATATGTGTGTTATGGGTGTGTGAATCTAATTATGTGTTACCATCATTTACTTTATGTTTTTAAGTTATAACATATCGCTAATATTGTGAACACTATCAGTTAATGTGACTATCAATTGATGTTTAATGGATTAAAGTTAAATCAAGTGCATTAGCAATAGAAGTTTGTTAGTACTGATTCAGCCTCCTCTCAGTACCGAATCTTTCCAATTAACATTTTTCCATATTTCTATATAACTTGCCAATTTGTCCTATCATATTAAATTTATAAAAGGCTAGACCTTCCTTTTTCATTTTAGTGGTTTCATTATTTTTTACATTGATATTTATACCGCATTCAACCTTTCTATGTCCATATGTTACTCCATATGAGTTTGAAGGTTGTCATTAGTATTCAAATTTCTAGTCGGTAATAGATTCAAAGACAGACTAGTCGATAATGATCACTGAGCATAGAGTTAACCGAGTGCAGTGATCACCGAGCAACATACTTAACAAGCACCAAGCAGTATACACTGAGCACCGAGATACACAGAGCACTGAGAGACAATATTTACTGAGTAAACCAGAAGTTACATAAAATTTTGTAATGGCACGTCATTCAAGGTAACAAATTTTTTTCCAAGGTGGAAAATGGTTTACAATGATCAAGGAGGACATTAATTACGAATGCAATCATTAATTGTTTATGTTTCATATGTATAGATGATCAAGGTAAATTTTGTACACCATTGATCTTAGGTTTTCTAAAATATTGTAAAACCCTAATTAGGTCAAGAAGTTTGATATATGTATGGTTAAGATGTTATTTTTTCAAGCATGAAGATCAAAATTATAATCAAGTAACCGCCGCACTAAGGACATCAGAAGATCAGACAAGGGTTTTAGCACAAGGATTTCATTGAAGCATTCAATTTTCAGAACATAGAACAAGGCTACCATGCGGTACATAAGGTATTATCAATCACATTAAGGTGATAAATTTATTGTACTTAAAGGATCTATTATCCACAATATTCAGATTGTATTTGTTTATATCACAATTTTGTTACTCTCTAACAATTGTAACAGACCCAAAATCTCTTAACAGAGTAGACTTAACCATCTTTGCCTAAATCTCCTAACAAAGTGCACACATACATTGTGTTGCAAAATCCTTACATGAGGTAGTTCTAATCAATCTTATTGTTACTCCTAATAGGGTAAGGTCACCAGAAGTGATCAATATTTGTAAGCTCTAACATGATACTTTATTACTGCAGTAGTGAAGCTTTGTGGGTTCCATCCCCACCGCACTTTTTACCTTCTACCAAGGGTTTCTGCGATACCAAAATACATGTATTATGTGTATTTGAGTTTCATGAATGTTTTATTGTTTTGATTACATGCATTTACATTTGTGCAATGACATTTCATGTATGGTGAAAGAATACTACTCAGTCGGTTATTACATTTTATGATTACAAAGATTTGTTTGAAAATGTTTTAAGGGTACTAATTCACCCCTCCCCTCTCAGTACACACATTTCTATAATTCTAACAATTGGTATCAAAGCTATTTCTCTTGTTTAGAAATTTTAATCACTGAAGACAAAAGATCTTACGATGGAAAGGTATACGCTTGACAAAACTATTGAGAATCAGAAATTGCAGTTGCAGATCGACATTGAACAATTCAAAGAAGCCAAGGAGAAACTAAAGGAGATGTTGGTTAAGAGAAAATATATGGAATCACACTATAATGAGACTAATTATCAGGAAGAAGAGATACATGACCCATTTGATACATTTGGATCTGAATCTGGTAGCATATATGATGCATCTGAAGGAATCATATCAAAACTATCTGAAAGAAATCAACAACTTACTGAACAAGTGAAAGAACTGCAAATCGATCAAGATACACAAATGGTTAGAATGGTTTAAGTCTTGAATGATGAAAAGAAATATAAACAAGAAAGAAACATGGGTGTTGATGAAAGAAGACAAATGACTGAAAAGCTATAAGAGAAAGAATCTAAAATAATGAGACTTCCCGAATATCACTTTGAGATCACCAATCAAATAGTTTCTATGAGTCATGAGGCCAACCGAGTGAATATTGAACTTGCTATAAAATTGGAAGATATTGGTGAATTAAAAGAAGAGAATGAAAAAATGAGAAATGAAGTGAAGATTCTACAACAACATAATGAGATGATTAAGAGATCTGAAGAAAGTACTAAGAGGATGGATGAATTTCTGAACAATCAAAGGAGAATTAACAACAATACTGGTTTAGGGTATACCAAGCATAGAGAATCATCAAATCAAGCTGAACAGAGGAATGTCTACACAAATCTGAAGCCTAACAAGCCCTCATGCCATCATTGTGGAAAGTTGGGCCACACATCAAATGTTTGTAGAAGCAAAGCAAAAGGTATTTCTAGAAACTTTCCTAAATTCAATGGTAATTGCTATAAATGTAACAAGCATGGACATTAAGCACATGAATGCAGATCTAAGCTGAATAAAATACACAAGAAACCCTACATGGAAAAATATTGTCACACTTGCAACATGCATGGTCACACATCACAAGCATGTAGGACTAAGATGAAGCAAATCTGGAAACCAAAAGGATCAAAAAAGGCATTTCAACTGAGAAGACAAGGTAATGCATATGCTTGGGATTATAACACCTGGGATATTTGCACATCATGTGGTAGATATGGACATATTGCAGCTAATTGTATGAGACAATGGAGAAGTAAATATAGAAATTGGTCAAACTCTAGAATGGAATGCACACACCGTCAGAAGGTCATTCACTTAAGTAAATATTGCAGAGACAGAGTAGCAGATACAAGTACTTATGGAAATGGAAAAACAATCAAAGAAATCATGAGGATAAGAAATCAAATGTGGAGGAGAGCATCAAATGACAATGTTTGGCCAAGCACAAAATTCAGTGACACCTCATCCGATGGATTAGGTGATTCCACCACCTCCACCTAAGAAATACAAGCATGTATGGAACTATGTTTGAAAAGTTATATCTTACATCAGTTCCTTATATGCACCATAAAAATACCAAATTAGCATGAATTAAGCTGCACTATGGTATTATATTTTTGATAACTTTGAACTAGTTGATTCGGTTAATCTATACCGAGTAATAAATTCTAGTCGGTGAACATATGAGAGACAATTGAGTTGCTAAGTAAACCGAGCATCTATTGTACTCACCGAGCTAAGATATCTTTAGTGTCAACTGAGTGATTTATTTGTTGACCATGTGGTTGGTGACTAGAATTTATTACGCTAACTAAAGCATTTTGTATAAATTTGAGGGAACTGAACTCATTTATTCACACAGCAATCAAAGAGAAAAGCAGAGACATTAAGAGAGAATTTACAACAGAGAATTTCGAAGCATTTCACATAGATTCAAAGCATATTTCGAGCAGTTGAAGGTTATATCAAGTACACATTTGTACTTACTGAGTTGTTTGTAATTTTTGTTGGAAGAACTAATTTGAAAACCACGATGGCGTCTTCATCTCGAACCATGAAAGGAAAGAGTGACAAAAGCAAGAAGGTAATTTTGATCAAGAATTCAACATGCACTAAACCCATCTACAAATTTCATCCAGAGGTTGTTGCACAACCCAACGACAAAGGCACATTCTCTGTGATACCGCCTAGGGTTCTACTGGTTCAAGATGTAAGAGCATACATACATTGCAAAATTAGTGAAATAGGTGATTTTGAGCTCATCTCGACATATCATGAGCTCAATACTGATGGGAAACTAAAGGATGATCATGAGCATCTGGAAGTAAAAGGGTTAACTAATGCCCTACATTTCCCAAAGGAATTCAAGATAGAGTGGATATGCATTGTACTGAGCCGAGTACAGGATGGTAAACTATGGCTAGATGAACAAAAGAAGATCAGTAAATATGTTATACATGCAGTAATTGGGTATCTGACAACGGATAAAACAAAATCTCTAAGGCACCGGGCCAAATCAGTTATCAAGAAGCTAATAGGAGCCTAGTGGGACAGTAGAGGTCTAAGAATCAACACTATCTGTGATCCTCAATTAAGATTTGGAGCATATGTTATTGCATACAAAATATTTCAATCCAACAAACCTAATAGTGTCACATGTGGAGCAGTCAACATTGCATATAAAATTGTGAAGAAGGGTTTGCAACTCAACCTAGCCGAGTTATTGTAAAGGTAATTGGAAGAAAACATGAGGACAATCAGATCAACAAGATCGAATACATGTAAGTTTGGTTCTCTAATGATGTGTACATTTTTCTATCTGCAAAATGTTTTTCCCTCCATCAGTAATGTAACTTGGGAGACCAACTGACCAATCACTGTACAAGTCGGTGAACTCATTAAGAGTCTAGGAGAAAATTTTGAACCTATTATGAATGATTATTTTATGAAGTTCAAAGAGAGAATGGAGAAAAGAACAAGAATACCAATCCAGTTGGTAGATAAGTATAAAGAAGATATGTGTTTTTTGGTAGACACCGACACCACACTTATCAAAGCAGTAGAGACAAGGACAACATGGATACCTCCTATGGATTATGAAATTGACATAGATTTATCTTCTGAGGCTATAGAGAAATTACTCAATGAACCTGTTGACAAATCTGCCATGAGAATTGACACATATGATGAAGCTAAAACAAGAGTAAAGATTGGAATTCAAGTAGAGAAGATGGGAAGAAAGAAGACCAAAATTGTCAAGATTTTGAAAAGGAAATTTGCTATCACTGATGAAGAAATTTACAGATCAATAGATGACACCAAGGAGCAGACTACCGTCGGTGAAGGAGACGATCAAGATGCTGAAGCCACAAAATATGATAAAATACAATAAGAGCCACCTAAGGCTAAGAAAGGAAAAGGCAAAAAGGTTGAGAGTCCACCTAGGAAAAGATCAAGATCAGTGATAGAAGATTCCCCACCTTTGAAAAAAGGAGTTTCCAAAATCTCTAGAGCCTCACCAAAATATACTTATCAGACAAGGAAGTCTAAGGCTACCACCGAGAACCCCACACCGAGACAAAGGAAAAGGTATGTTAGAAACAAAGATGAAAAGGATAAATCTGATGATAACATTGATCAATTCAAGGTTGTAAAGAATAAGGTACCACAAACTATTGATGAAGTAGTAGAAGCAATAAGGTCAACTCCAAGGTTAGGACATCCGTAGCTACAAACTTAAGAAAACTTGAACACCGAGAATCAGGATAAATTGGAAAGAGTTCCCGTAGAACTTGCTATAGATATACCACAAGAAATTTATGACAAAATATCAGCTAGATGGACTTATGCATTAACAATAGAGAAACATATGAGAGAAGAAACACTCACTGTACTTAAGGTTGAATACACAGTTGAACAAATTGATGACACAATGGAAAATTATGCAAGACAATTTCCAAAGAAATCCAGAGAATTCAATATAATTCAAGGTAAATTGAAATACGTTGATGAAGAGAGTACTATGATTTGGGAAAATCTGTTAAGTTCACCCGAGAAAATAGAGGACATTGCATCCGTAGTCGATACTAGGGGACATTGACCGAGTACCGAGACAACTAATGTTGAAGATGAAACTGTTGATAATGTAATGGACGATATTCCTGAGCTATTGAAAAATATTGGACATGTAGATATTATAATAGATGATATAAATGAAGGTGACCCGGATGACAAAGCAAAGAAAGATGAAGTTATCACCGGAGCTACCGAGAACCTCAAAGAAAAAGAAGAAATCAAGGTCGCCTGAGCTATGGTACCAGGTAATCTACCTATACTGGTCTAATCAATTGATATTGTAAATGAAGCACAACAAGGAACCAAGACACCCGAGTAGGTCATAGATACACAAGAAGACAAGGGTGATGAAACTGGTAAGGAGACCGAGCATAGTGGAGCTACTACATAGGGTGATGCACCAAAATACACCACTGATGTGGCAGTTAAGGGTGATGGTAACATAGAGTCCATGGTAGACACTTCTACCACTGACACCATGTCAGTAACTGAGCCACCCATACAAGTCATCACACCCACCGAGCCACCAAATCTAGATACCTAGCATAAGGCTCAACTTTTATTGACACAATCTCCTACCTCTAGTGTCCATGAGACGAAGAAGAAAAAGAAAAGAGGGAGAAAGGTTCTAGTCGCACTTGATGAAATCATATAAATCCTTGAATGTGACCCAAGGACACTTGATCTTGAAAATACTAAGAAAATATGGAGATCTTTTCACCCAAAAAGCAACTCAAGACAAGCTAAGGTTAGAACACAAGAATGCACAGGTATTAGAAGCAGCTAAGGAGATCTTACTGCAAGTTGTCCCTGATACACACATTGATGAATCTACCCCAATCATTGATCAACTTGCACTGCTCACCGAGGCAATAAATGGTCCCGATATTGATGTCGATCAGAAGTTAGAACAAAGAGTAGAAAAAAAGATTTAGTACAAGCTTAATGAAAGGATTAGCCAAGCAGTGACAGTTAACAAGGTAACAATCTCAGAATCTGTAACAACATTACAAACTGTTATTACTCAAGCACTTACAACTAGATCACTTCACTACCGAGCTTAGTGAAAAGATAAAAAAATTAGATAATGATCTACAAGATAGTACAAATCATCTCACAATCGAGCAACATGCATTTCAAATGCATTATTCTAAGGTTATGAGACTAGAATTGAAGAAGGAAGAGAATAGGATAAGAGATCAAGTAACCAAGCTTCAGGTCGTGTTACTACTGCATTTAAAAGTGATGTAGAAGCATGTGACAGAGGAAAAATATTTGGTTTCCACCCCTTAGCTATCAGTCACTGAGAGCATCTATGATATGCATGCTTAGCTAAACTTGGAATAGTTGACCCTTGAGCACTTAAAAGAGGAATGGGAGAGACTCATGGAAAATCTCTAGAAGACCCATCCCAACATTTTTGACAAGTTTTAAGTTATTTATTTTTGTCATTAATTTCAAAAAAGGGAGAAAATATATGTATATATATCGAGAGCAAGTACAAAGGGGGAGTCACTATGTATGAGTTTATGTGTATACATATACAAGTGTTTTATACTAATGCTAAAGGGGGAGAATGTTACTCCATATGAGTTTGAAGGTTTTCATTAGTATTCAAATTGCCAGTCTGTAATAGAGTCAAAGACAGACTAGCCGGTAATGATCACCGAGCATATAGTTAACCGAGTGCAGTGATCACTGAGCAACACACTTACCGAGCACCGAGCAGTATACACCAAGCACCAAGATACATCGAGCACCGAGAGTTTGTAATGGAACATCATTTAAGGTAACAAATTTTTTGCCGAGATGAAAAACAATTTACAATGATCGAGGAGGACATTAATTACGAATGCAATCATTAATTGTTTATGTTTCATATGTATAGATGATCAAGGTGTATTTTGTACACCGTTGCTCTTAGGTTTTCTAAGATATTGTAAAACCCTAATTATGTCAAGAAGTTTGATATATGTAAGGTTAAGATGTTATTTTCGCAAGCATGATGATCAAAATTATGATCAAGTAGCCACTGCACTAAGGACATCAGAAGATCAGACAAGGGTTTTAGCACAAGGATTTCATTGAAGCATTCAGTTTTCAGAACATAGACAAAGCTACCATGCAGTATAGAAGGTATTATCAATCACAACAAGATGATAAATTTATTGTACTTAAAGGATCTGTTATCCACAATATTCAAATTGTACTTTTTAGATCACAATTTTGTTACTCTCTAACAATTGTAACAAATCCAAAATCTCTTAATAGAGTAGACTTAACCATGTTTGCCTAAATCTCCTAACAGAGTGCACACATACATTGTGTTGCAAAATCTTCACATGAGGTAAATCTAATTAATCTTATTGTAACTCTTAATATGGTAAGGTCACTAGAAGTGATCAATCTTTGTAAGCTCTTACAGGCTACTTTATTACTGGAGTAGTGAAGCTTTGTGGGTTCCATCCCAACTGCAGTTTTTACCTTCTAACAAGGGTTTCTGCGATAAAAAAATATATGTGTTATGCGTATTTGAGTTTCATGAATATTTTATTGTTTTGATTACATGCATTTACATTTTATCAATGACATTTCATGTATGGTGAAAGAATACTTCTCAGTCAGTTATTACAGTTTATGATTGCAACCATAGAAGTATCCATTGAAGTTCTTGACATTTTTTTTCACATTCACCCTACTAAAACTCACTCTACTTTTACACTAAACTCCCTTATTCCATTACTTATTGCAATGATATAATATTTCATTAAAAACATGTCTCCTTTTCAAAATTCTACACTCATTAATTATGTGTCCTACTTTATTGCAAGAAAAATTGATACTATCAAAAGATGAGTACTTGGAATGAATAAGAGAAGGTCTCTGATTCATCATCATCTTTCTTTCCTTTTCATGCACAAAATTATTTATGTTCCTTTCCTTCTTCTGGTCTACTTTTTTCTTCTTATCTTCCAACTGCTTCTGGTCTGCCATATGATTTTTTCCTTCTACCTGCTTCTGGCCTATCATATCCTTCTTATCTTCTTCCTGCTTCTGATTTTCTATATTCATCTACTTCCAATCTATCATGTCCTTTTTTCCTTCTTCTTGCTTCTTGTCTACCATTTCGATCTACTTTTAGTCTATCATGTCCTTTTTGTCTTCTTGCTTTTGGCCTACCATAATCCAATCAACTTCCATTAGATCACCTGATTCAACCTTAATTTCCTCACCACTCTTTAGCAAAGAAAAATTCACTTTGTCTTGATTGAGTTCCATTTCAACTTCATCTCCCCATATTTCATTGCTTTGAGTTAGAAAACACAAATTATCACATTTGTCTTCAATATAATAGATGTTCCCAGTAGTCCTAAACTTCATCAACCCTTTTACCATTCTATTTTTTTCTAATAACACAACCATCACTTTTGAACATAACTTCATAACCTTTCTTGCACATTTGACTAACACTTAATAAATTATGTTTTGAACCTTCAACTGTTAGAGTAGTCATATTATAGCTAATAATTAATTAATTTAATTATTAGTCTATTATACTCTATGCTTAGTTAAACTTAGGCAGCTTATTATTCTTTGGGGTTTCGGTATCCTTTTATAAGGATTCACCGCTTTGCATTTCATTAACGAGATTGTATTATATTCATTTTTTTTGATAATAGAAATTCATTCTTTCAACATGGATATCATGTCTCTGGCTTTTTGGCCGCCATATCTTCTTCTGTCTTCTGGCTTTGCTTCTTCCATGTGACAGGTTTGCATGCAGGTGTTCTTGGGAGAATAGGTTTTTTCCTATTCTAACATGGTATCAGAGCATTCCTGTTGCTCGTTGTTCTGGTTTTGTTGAAGCAAGCTCTTCGCAGTATGAGGGTTTGAAGCTTTTAGTTTTTCTTTGGCATTTTTTATTGGATTTAGGGGGTCTCTATTTTTTGGAGCACTTTAGACAAAAACTGACCTCACGATTGCGTCTGAAAGGCCCAAAAACCCTAAAATCTATATAAAATATGTCTAATTTGGAGACCGGAGCGTCTGGGAGAATTTGTTTGGCCCTTTAGGGCCGTACGGGCATGATTTTCAAGGAAAAAAATAAAAAAACACATTTTTTAATGTTTTTTTAAGTTTTTAAAAATGCAGGTAGTGTATTTTCAAACCGGCCATCGCTGCACCACCACTAGGCCACCGGCGCTCCATCGCCGCCAGTCGGTGCCCGACCCGCCACCCTGCACACTTCGCAGCCCTCGCCGCCCCGCTGGCCCCGCCACCTACCGGCCCCTGCCTCCGGCACCCACCGCTCCCTGGAACCCGCCGCCCCTCTGCTCCACTCGCTAGCCGCGCCACCGCTTGGGCCGCCCGGCGGGTGTTTAGCCCGCGGGCTTATTTATGCCCAGCGGCCGGTCACATGGTGACCAGGGGCCCCGCAGGCTCTTCTATGCCCGGCGGTGGTCATATGGCGCCCAGGGGCTTGGGATTTTCAGCCCCAGGGGCTTAATTTTTATTTTTGAGGCCTTTTTGACCCTCCCGGACTGTTTTCGCTCTATCTTGAGCATACGGGGGTATTTTTTTGACTTCCATATACCGTCGAAAAGCTCTTTCCAAGCACTTTTCGATGATGGAGGTTGGGATTTTGGGCTCTACTATTTTGACAATATTTTTTCTGTCAAAGTCTGATGTCTTATTTTTGCCTTCCGGGAGCCCTATCTTGCTCATTCGGACTCCATTTTTTGGCAAACCAGATATCATCAAAAAGTTGGTTTAGTGAGCTATTCAGTTGCAGGGGTTTTTTTCTAGATTCTACTCCAGGTTCTCTCTCCTCTGAGTTTGGCATCTTTCGCACTCTGGTGGATTACTTGGGTTCTACAGGTCCTGGGATCTCTTCTTCTGATCTTCTGGCTCACTCTTCTTTCTGACTTCTGATCTTGTATGCTTCTCTTCTGTAGCATTTTCTTTTCTGTAAACACACTATGATAAAGTGCCTACTTCTGCATATCTGAGATTTCGAGCACCTTGTGTATTTTTTATACTCGCACTCAGTTATAAAGTGCCATGGGGGGTTATGATGTTATATCATTTTGTGCTCATCCACCTTTGTCAAGTGAATGTACCTTCCATGACATTAGCCCATGCTGTGTGTCGGTGACACCGCCCTTTATCTTGTGCTTGTACTTCTGTTGCATTGTTGGTGTTCCTGATTCTTCTTTCTGTAGGTGTTTCTGGCATTGCATTTTAGTGTTTGTGTCACCCCTCTCCCTG
>MU223225.1:7324620-7340802 GCA_018584345.1 Thuja plicata
TAATTAATAAAAGAATTAATTATTAAATGCCTAAAGTTTAGCTTAAGTAAAAGAGAGATAATAAGTGACTTAATAATTAAATCAATATGATTTAATTAATAAGTGGAATCACTTTACTACTCTAACATGGATCACCAAGAATAATTTCCAAATCACTAGAGAACACCACAACCAAGACCAAAACCTGAATCCATCAACATAAGTAACAACACACCATTAACCCTAATTTCCTGAGAAAAAACCTTCCGAAAAGCATAAATGAAGCACATTTAACTGCAACTGTAAAACTATATTTTATGTTCATTGATCCACAAACCTCCAAACCACACATACTTCCGAATATAAGAATATAACACTGAAGTGTTGTTCTGAATACATACTTGTCTTTCATTATTGTTCCATAGGTTTAGTACATAGACTTCTCCAAGAATAGCAGACTTTTTGGACCACAGTGTTTGAGAGACTATAAACACTTCTGGAACACAATGTTTGACATCAATGGCACCAGACAACCAAACATATATTTCCAACATAAGTATCGACAATTTTTAATCTCTTAAAAAAAATTGAATCTGAGCCTTTTATAGAACACAAGGCTTCACAGTTAGTTATAATCTAATCAAAATCAACAACTTAAGAGGATATATGTGGAAATCAATTTGCTTTTCTTCTAGATTAGACCATGTGAATTTTTTATGCCAACGGTTCATATCAAATGTTATAATCCATCATTGGGGAAAAAAAGTAGGAGAAGAGAAAAGAAAAAATAGTTAGTAGTCTAACCCCCAAAAAGAGATATATAATAGAAGTTCTAAGAATGAAGGCACTAGAATTGGAGAAAGAAAGGGTAGGTATGAGGTAAGAAAAGAAGAAAATAAAATTGCATAGAAATGAAGAAAGACAGGTAAAAGTGAATAAGAAAAGATCAATGAAACAAAAATAAGGAAACAAGAGACAAGAAAGACAAAGGAGAAAAATAAATATATATCTATATCATTAGTTTTATTTATTTCAATATTCTTCTCATTTGTCTTTCTTGTCTCTTGTTTCTTGATTTTTGTTTCATTCATCTTTTCTTGTTCACTCTTATCCCTCCCTTCTTCATTTTATACAATTTTCTTTTCTTCTCTTCTTACCTCATACCTACCCTTTCTTTCTTAGATTCTAGTGCCTTGTTTCTTAGACCTTCTATTATATATCACTTTTTTGGGCTTGGTCTACTAACTTTTTTCTCTATTCTCTTCTCCTTCTTTTTGCCATTGCCTGATGATGGATCATAGGAGTTGATCCAAAATTTTGACATCAAATTTCACATGGTCCAATCTAGAATCAATGCAATTTTATTAATATGGACTGTGGAAAATTCATGAATTTGGTCATATGTGGCAATAATTCACAAGACAAAATAAGTGACAACTAGTAGAATTGAAGTAAGTGGCTATTCGTGACACAAGTGGTTATTCGACCAACTAAAGAACAACTCATAAGAAGGAGATTTAAAAAAAAAAAAAAAGTATTTGTCTTTGTATGAGTTGCATTTTAGTTAGTTGGATTCTCATTTATAAGGTTGCCTTTTCTGCATACTTCATTTATCCCATTGAATCTTTGAACATTTTTAGCTGATAGGATATTATAGACAGAAACACACTAGAAATTCATCATGTCAAATGCCGGTAAATTATTCTGTCGTCGGAAAAATGATAGGCTATTACAAGTGGAAACACACCAGAAATTCATCATGTTAGATGCCGGTAAATTATTTCGTCGTCGGAAAAATGATTTTCCTCCATTGCGTATATGATCAAGTCACTTTTCCCTCTGTTCAAGCCCAACTTTAACCACCGTTCATCAAGAACAAATCTATGTCATTCAAGCTGGTGGAGATCAATGGTTGTGTCTATGCAGCCATGAATTTGCACCTTAGTAAACATAATATGTTATTAACAACACGTGTGTTAGTCTATTGTATTGTTTTCAAATTACTAACACACATTAACACAATAGACTAACACATATGTTGTTAACATATTGTGTTAACAACATATTTTTTTTACTAAGATGCAAATTCGTAACTGCATAAATACAACCGAGATCTATGACGGAGAGGAAAGGGAAAGGTCGAACCCTAAAAAGCTTCTTATTTGTTTTAATGTTACCATCACTTACCTTCTACTTATGGCCTTCCATGGACGATTGCGGCTAGGGCTTGTTAGGTGAACGATGCCATTGAAGAAGGTTCTTTCTCACGGTCTGCTATTTACAAAGCATTTTGCATTGCTTGTAATTTACTTTTTGAATCTTTATTCATTGAACGCGCTTCTGGATTCAATGTGTTTATGCTTTAGTACAGCCGATTGGGATAAATTACATGATTGTTTCCCCTTGCAGCTTGCGTCTCAGAGAAGAAAGGTCGCCTGGCAGTTTGGAAAAATCATCTCTATTGGGTAAGTGCAGTTGTTAAATGAATTGGGCCCATGATTTTATTTACTTACTGTTGTATTTGTATATGATTTTATTTACTTACTGTAACACCCCTAATACTAGCAGTCACATGCTTTGTTGCATGCAACGGTGCACCGATAGAAATTGGATTCATAGAAACAAAGATCTTTAATAGAAAAAAAACAACAAAAGTGTTCAAGATTAGCAAACATGGATAAGCTAAAACATAGAAAAAAATAAAGATTTTTTTGATGAAAATGACTTTGAAGATATTGAAAATTTGTTTGTCAATATTATCAAATAATAGCTTGATGTTTAAATTTTACATATATAATATATTGTTAGTATATTTTTTAAAAAAGAATGAACCTATATTATGTATAATATAAGTATTAGTACAATTTAGCTAACTAAAATATAAAGATTATCATTTTACATTTTATAAAAAGTTTAAATATATCTACAATTTATTTTAAATATATCTACAATTCATTTTAGAATAAATTTGTATAACCAAAATGTAGATATGATGTAATCTTTCTATTATTTTTCAACATATAAATAGAATCTTTCTGTTCTATTTTTTATTTTTTATTTTAAAATTAAATTATTCTATTATTTTTCTACATAAAAATAGAATCTTTCCACTCTATTCTTCATTTTTCTCATGCAAATTATAATAATTTCTAAAATTAAATTTATTTATTTATTTTATAATTTTAAGCTTTATGAAAACTGCTAATTATAAATGAACCATTCAACTTAAGATATATTTTTTTCTAAAGTAAAAATTATATTTTTATTAAAAAATATTTCTATTTCTTGTACCTATGTTGAATAATCTTTTCAAAATTTGTGAATTCCAATCTTTCTAAAATCCATTTCTCTAATTAGAATATAAATCTTTTAACTATTCATTTTTCATCATAACACTTATACAAATCAATGAAAAACCCCACCCAGAAAATGAATGCAAAATTTTTGGAGGCAAATAGTGATGGCTCGATTCCAAAGTCAACTTATTTGTTAGTGCTTTATCTTGATTTCAATCTACAATATTTTGAGATCTATTCATTAGTTTTTAAAAGAAACACATAAAAAAATGCATTTAAAAATTTAACATTCATATCTACAACTTTTTTTTTTCTAGTCATTTATCTTTTCTCTTCCAAGCATCCACGGAAGTATGCATTCTCAATAAGAGCTCCTTTGTATGTTTCACGCATCTAATAATATCAACATCTAATTGAAACACACTACTAATATTAAATATAAAAAAGAATAAATTCATCTTTTTCTAAAATGACAATAAAAAAGAAAAAAAAAACATGCATGTAAAATATTAAAACATAGCTCAACACGATAATTCCACAATAAAAATGATCATAAATTTGAAACTCCTATGTTAAAAAAATACTCACACATCATTTGTGAGCATTATCAAAAAAAAATCTCAAAAATTGTTATTGGATGCTAATCGGGAACCAAAACATAGCAAGTACAGTAGCTTTTGTCCTGTTGGGATATCTAAATTTTGAAACCCCAAAACTCTTCCAATGCCTACTTGTAATGAATGCTCTGGTTGTACTATTACAAAAATCACAGGAAGATGAGATCACAATGTTGTAACCCTTTTAAGACTATATTATATTTTTTTAGCAGAGTTTCAAACTTCAAATGCTTAAATGAAACATAAGGGAAAATCATACCTCACTTTTCACTGAGCTACTTCCCTTCAAAGTGATTTCACATATGCCCACAGCAGTTAATCAATTTGCATTCCTGTTATTGTAAGGATGAAACCATGCTTAGTTTTTAGCATATTTACAATTTCAGCTTCCATGGGTAACATACAAAATTAATTCTTGAACAATACGAAATGACAAATACATTTTTAACCCACGAGAATGTGATATCATTCTTTAAAATATGCAAAATATGTGATCTTTACATCAAAATACAGTAAAAAAATATGTACAAGAATAGGAGTTAAGAAGCCACACAAAGCATGTAGAATTAGAAACTCAGAGATAGTTGTGAGATTTAGAAACTAAGATAAGGGCAACCAAAAAATCACCAAAAAGGGAAAGAAAAATATGTCTATTGGGAAAAAAACTGGGAGGAGGGCTGACAATTTCTCGGCGAAAAAAAAGTAATTTCAGGGAGCTTTGCTCCCACACAAAGCCTATCGGCTTAATTACATTGCAACTTGAACAAGTCAACCACTAATATTTCTACCCACATCTCTCACAACATAAAAGAGGAGCCCATTGACCTCACGAGGGACATGATTCTTGAAGCCCATTAATGCTATCCCTGCCAGACCCAATGTGGTTTCTACTTTGGAGCCAACCAATTTGAAAAGTGAGGTAGGGAATTTGAAAAATAAATTGATTGAGATGGAACGAAAGATGACAAGCATTTCAAGGTTTAGTCTTAGGTTATGCATAGCTATGTGACTTCCTTATGCCTGTTGCAATGAAAGATTCTTGGCGAAGATGGAGAGGATGAAGGCAGTTACAAGGATTTATTTAGGTTTCTTACATACGATTGTAACCAAGTTCTATACCAATCAGACTACGACATCAAATCCCCTAGCAATGCTTAACTACTAGACAACTATGGTTACTATCCCCCACCCCTATGGGGTGTTTAAAAAAATTTTAGTCTTTGTTATTATTTTCCACCTTGACTCTAGCTCTAGGAAGAATATTTTTCTTATCTATAGGTTTTTTTGTACTTTTTAGGTTTTTGTTGACTTTTGTTATTACCTATACTTATCTGTATAATGATGGTAATCTTGAGGTTTTTAGGCTGACAACCATTGCCCGTGGTTAGTTTTTGGTGTTTTTTCTCTTTATTGCTTTTGATGTTTTTTGGCTGTTAGGCACTTGTTAATTTTACGCCCTCGAGTTGTAATTTTGTAAGGGTCAACACTCTTGTTTTGTCGTTGATTAATAAAAAAACAATTATACCATTCTATTACTAATAAATATATAATATTAATAATAAACCTACATTATGCTACTAAAAGAGACATTTATATGTCACATCGAAAGAAAAAAGATATTGAAAATGAATATAATATAATATTTACTAATACTATAAGAATGTTACAAGCGTTACATAACCTATATAATATTTTAATGCTATAGTGTATTTATATATATCTAAATTATATTATAAATAAGAATATTACCATAATATTACCAACATATGTTCATTTATTTAAATATTGAAATAAATAATATCAAATACTCTATATTAGTATAAATGTGTAAGAAATTTTTCTAAAGAATGATGATATTTGTATATTGAAAAATAAATGTGTATAAGTGAATAAATATAAGAACCACTTAAAAATATTTATAAACAAATTATACAAATGTCCATAAAATATATGAATCATTTTATTTTTATATTATAAATATTATTAAGCAACAATGTTTGTCATAACTCAAGACACTAACAATAACAATATATTATGATAATAGTCAATTTAATATATAAAAGAATATTTAAAGAATAAGATACTCTTCATAACAAATAATCGAGAAAAAAAGAATTGAAATAGACCTCAAGTAATTACAATTAATATAGAAATATAGATATGTCTACCATGCTCTCTTGCATTAATAGCTAATAAAGAGAAAATCAACCATATTTGTTTTTCTCAAATATTAGTGAAACACAAAAAAATGACAAAATTGAAATTAAAATGGAGATAGAATAATCTTGAGACAAATTAAAAAAGTTAGAGAGTACTCAAGATGAGAAGGAAGAAAACTACTTAGAAAAAAGTGTTCAAGATGAAACACGTAAAAAATGATTAGGACACAACAAAAATGAAAGGAGTGGCATAGGAACACATAGATTAGGAGAGCACTATTAGACAATAAAAATAGACAAATTAACTATAAATAAATGGTTATGCATGAAGAGAAAGAACAAGGTGTAAAAAATGAACACATGGGAAAGTTGGGAAGGATAAGGAATGTTTAGACCTAGTAGATAAGGCATGAAGGAGAGAAGACCAAAGGGGAGCACAAAGAAATGGGGGAGGGTTGGGGGAACAAAGAATATGAGAGGGATAGACATTTGGAAGAGGTAGAATAGTTTTAGAGGGAAATTAACTTGATATATTTAAGGTTCACTTGCCATCTTATTAAGATTAGTAGGGTAGTTACTAATATCAATTGCTTCGTTGAGGTTTATTTTTTTTGAAATAAATTTTTTTAGATAGTAATTATAGCTCTTTGAAGAACATATGTAGTTTAAGTAGAATTGGAGGAGTGTAAATTGCAAAGCTAGAATTTTGAGATCTTTTATGCTTAATACCAATGCTATGCTCCTTGATCCCCATATTAATAGAGCACCCTATAGTTGACCAATATAAGGAGTCTCACAAGAACAACCACTCTTATAGACCTAAAAAAATTTATGAAGGTCTCTTAGATCTTCGATTGAGGTGATGAGACACCTAACAAAAATATAGGGTATGAAGACAAATTTAAGGCCCTTTCTTTGAAAGATTTTGAACATTTTATTACAAATGTCTTGAATATAAGTGGGGTAGCGATTACACTAGAAAATTTGCCTTTTTTGGTTAAATATTAAACAATATAATTTGGCTGGTTTGAACACTTTAGCAATGAGTTTGTTGTTGTAGGTACCCATTAAATAAGAGAACTACAAAAAGTTGGGCAAGTTCAAGGTCAATATGGTCAACATCATAAATGTGAAAGGTCTTGATTATTAGAATATTTAGGACTCTAGCTTTTAGGTAGGGTGTTGATGAGAGGATGTGTGGTATTAGAGTTTGACTTATAGGGTGTTGATGAAGGGGAGTTAGTTGTTGCTTTCAAGTTCCTTTGGTAAACTTAATGCTCTAAGCAATATTTTTTAGGTATGGAAATCTTTTAGTTTTTTCAAGACACGGGGTCAACATATGTTTGTATTGTCAATCTATTGTTTCCACCATTTTGGTTTGAGTGGAGGGGAGAAATCAAGGGCTAGCTCTTCAAATGCTCCATGTAAAGGTTGGTGGCTTTGATAGGGGATAGTGGGGAGCTTATGGCAACTCCGTTGGATTGTCTATACACCACTCCTTAAAAGGAGAAAAATATAGATCCAGGGAACAATATAACGAAAGAAACTAAATTCATCTTTAATATTGTATCTTATTATATCAATACATCATTGTTGAGAATTCTGATAAACAAAAACACAATGTCAAATTTAACTAAGATGTTATCTTCTACAATAAGCTTAACAAAATAGATAGAATCACCCTACCAAAAATGAGATTACCTAATTTGTAAGTGGAGAGTGAGTGAGTCAATGATATTGACAAGCAACCTAAAAGGAATGCTTGCCTTCTATATTTTTGGTGCATCATAAATATTGGGGGATGATTTTTTCGTTTGCTTTGAATGACTATTAGGTGCTACTATCAAATGGAAAAATGGTGATTGACGTTGTTTACTTTTTCCATGACCTTGGAGATGCAATTATTAGACAAATATTCATAGTTGTCACTATTGACAAGATGGGTATGGTTTTTCATGTTTGGAGAAGTTTGGCTCTAAACAACTATACGATGTTTACATAATGGAGATCTCACAACATATTCTATTTCAACCAAAAAGTCAAGGGAATAAGCCTAAAATCATGTTTAGAAAATTTAAGGCGATATAGATGTCGAAAAAGGTTATTCGAAAAATAAGGCAATATAGATGTCGACATTACTCTTCCTTGATTATCTGTTTTGGCGTTATGAGATCGACAAGACTCTTCCTTGATTTGCGAGATCAACAACAATAAAGGAGGACGGATTATCTGGGGTCAAGACTATGGGAATATGGGTTAGTTGGAGACTTGACATAATTGCACATTACATCATTTATGGAAGGCGAGGGTGACAAAGATGTTGGAGTAGAATTTGTTTGGGGAAGAGTATAAGTTATTGTTATCGTTTATGTTTTAATTGTTGTATATTAGATTTTATAAATTAAAAGTTTATTAAAAAAAGTAGTAATTAGATCAATTGTGCAAGTTTATTTGTTTCAAGAGTGCACAATTATTGAGATATTTGTGCAAAAGTATTGGGTCAATTGTATAAATTGTTTGGTTGTCAAAGCAAATAGGTAATGGGGCAATAGGGAACATGTTTCTTGCGGCACTTTGAAATGACCACTTTTTGACCCTCGCACGCATGATAGATCCCACATCGTTCATCTATACTATCCATATGCCAGAAAAATACCTATAAGCATTTAGGTCGCATACAAAGATAACCCGAAAAAAACCTGTCAAAATATGATGTACCATTAAGATCCGTGGGTGTGTGAAGTTATCTATAACAACTATTGGTATGCTTCCCATATTACGAGTCATTTAAACAAGTAAAAAAAATGTGATCAATGAACCCTTGGTCTTTTAGTGAAGTTGAATGGTTCATAATGAGCCCACGAAGGATCAAGTCTTGTTGAGTACAAGGCTCCGACATCATAAGATGCTCAGTCCTTGGCTCTTAGCCGAAGAGGTTTCCACCTATGACTCGTGGTCTTAGTAGTTAAACATGACTTTGAGGATGTAAAATTTTCCATCAAAATAAATAAAAAATAGATGTGTTATTTGGGTCAAAATAAAGGGAAGGTTTTAGACTGGGTGTTAGAGAAAACATTGAAGGTCATCACACAAGATGAGCTTTTGATTACGAAAAGTTATTTTAAACATCGCTAATAGTTAAAGATAAATTCAGGCAATTATTTGACATTTTTTAAGTGAGAATGATGTGTAAAATTATTTTTGACTATTTGAAAAATAATAATAAAATGTGATATTAAAAAAGTGTCATTTTAAACTTCGTTAATAATCAAAGATAGATTTAGATCAAATATTTGACATTTATTAGTAAAAATGATGTGTACAATTATTGTTGACTATTTAAAAAATAATAAAGAATATGATGTTAAAAAAAAAGAATTATTATTATTATTATTAAAAAGGAGGGGTAAAAATTTTATTAAGGACAAATCAAAGAGTACATAGCAAGGCCCCAAAGCCAAATTAGGATCACTCATCCACTCAAAAGAAACCCATAGAGGGTACATCTAAACAAATTTGTCTTCCACAATCAGCCTATCCAACATCTCCTTATGCTCTGGCCTCAAGGGGCCCCAATCATCCATATCCCACCCACCTGGGTTCTCTGAAGCCCACTTTTCCAAACAATCAACCACCATATTCCATGTTGGCAATTTGGTTAAGTAGGATATCATGATTTTATCATTATGGCAACATATACTCAGTATGGAGACATCATTACTTGGAGATACAATTTTGTATGTTAGTTTTATAAAATTATCTAAGTATAACAGTCTGAACAGAGACTATTTTGGTTAGCGAGGTTCACATAAATAATTCCAGAGCATGCGAGCTTGAGTACAACATATATGAAGTATATTGAAACTACAGCTAAGAGCGCTTGATTCTATAGACAGTACACACAAAGTTATGATTGATTTACTAGAGACAGTGCAAGCTGACACAACAGAGCAGCGACAAGTATTTGGTAAATTTGGGTTAAGGGATTATTTTGTTTTCAAAATAATGACTTAACTAGTTAGGGATGACATCCTAGATGTTAACCCTCAGTCAACAATGAATTATATTATGTTTTGAAACGTGTAAGCCGACTTAAGTATCACATTTTGTATAAAGGAAAGTAAATGCGAAGTTCATTTTGTAACAAGACTTGAATGATAATTGATGATACTATGAGCAGTATTGATGTAATATGCGAAGTCTGATTTTAGATCAGAGCAGTGCAAGTTTCGTGAAGAGCTTAACAGACAAATCAGAATATTACAGATATTCAGCAAGCAACGAAAGTTTTGTAAGCCATCTTTTGTATTAAGGACTATCATTGTATATTGCATGTTTGGGCAGTGGGATCACCTTGCATACATTCTTATCTTGTAATACCAAATCCTAATAGAGTTGAGGCTTCTATCAAGGCCTAGTCCTCTAACAAGGACATTGATCACTGCAATTGTAATAGACTCCTCACAGAGTCAATATCTTTTGCGAGATACTTTATTAGTGGATCATCTTGTGGGTACCATCCCCGCCGGGGTTTTCCCTTGGCCAGGGTTTCCTCGATAAAAATTATGGTGTTACGAGTTCATTTGTGCTATGGTTAGCTTACTGTTCATTATATTCAGTTTAGTTTCATATGCAAGTTTGAAGTTAATTAATTATATCCATATTTAGGCAAAAGTTTGTGAAATAATGATTCACCCCCCCTCTTGGTATTTCCTATTTCTAACAATTGGTATTAGAGCACAGTTACTCAAAGAAGGTTTAACAACTTGAGTAATATTTCTATGGATATGGATCAGTTGCAGAAAAACCTAGAAGAATCCCTTGAACAGATTAACATTATTACTAAAGAAAGAGATGCTTTGAAGAATAAGTATGAAAGTGCAAAGAACTACATTGATAAATTGAAAGACATAATAGAAGACCTTAAATCAAAGAAAGAACCTGAAGAAAATGATGAAGTGTCTAGATTAAAGAAAGAAAATGAAATTTTGAAGCATGAACTGAAGATTGTGGAGCTAAAGATAAGTCTGAAAGATGACTACAACAAAATTGAACCAGATTTGAAAATAGAAAATACATATTTGAGATCTAACATTACTAAAGTGACATCCAAGCTTGAATCTACAAAGTTTCATTATGCTAAACTTGAGAAATATAATACTACTGTGAAAGGAGAACTAACCCAGTCTAAACTACACCTTGAGAAATTGTATTCTAGCAGTGAATTGATTGATGAACAAATTTCTATTCAGAAACCTACTTATGATAAAATTGGACTTGGATATCTTGAGGAAAATTTTTCAAAGAAAGTTGAAGAATGCAAAGAACCAGAGTCTACAATTCAACAACCTAAGATCAAACAAAAAGAAGAAACGAACAAAGTTGAGTCTAACCAATCTGAAGATGTACCTAAATAGCCTGAGCAAACTAAATCACCTAAAGAAGTGCAAATTGAATTCAAAGGTAGATGTTATGCATGCAATACATTTGGACATATGAAAAGATAGTGTACAGGTAAGTAATTCAAATCTATTACTAGTTATTGTTATAATTGTCATGGTTTTGGTCATAGAGCTATTGATTGTAAGAAACCTAAATATAATAATAGTAATGAAAATAGTAGAATGTTTAGAGGTACTAACCCTGCAGATAAGAGACCTATTGGAGGAACAAACAATATAAGGAATGGAATTGTATGCTTCAAGTGCTACAACTTTGGACATATTGCTAGAGATTGCAGATCACAATTTAATCAGTCATGACCGAGATATGGAAACAATGTTATGGTTTGTCAGATTTGTAACAACATGGGACATACATCAATATATTGCAGAATGAATAATATGAGGAATCCTAACCCTAGAAGAAGTATGAATTACACCATAAGGAATGTGGATAACAATGACAAACAGAGAGGAAATAGTAGTAACATAAAAGAAGTTGTATTTATCAAAGCTAAAGATCCAGCAAGTTTACCCATTAGTTTGGAAAGTCAGAAAAGTGAAGCACCTAAGAATAAATTGGAGTTAATTATTGTTGCCAACCCATCTCAATCAGATTAAGCATTACATTTCATCATATTAAAGGACATAATGAGCATTAGAATAGCATAGGATTTTGCAGAGTTCGAATTAAGATTTGTGAAGTTAATATGTGTTACTACATGATGTAAAGAAGTTATGGTTAAGATCGCATACATTTCTGAGCATGGATGTGAGATATCAAAGTGAAAGAAGATAACTAATAGACATGAACAACTTTTGACATGAACACAGTTTTGCAATTACTGCGATCATGAATTTTGAAGGATTTAATGAGTAAAAGTGAATTGATGGATACCATTTGATCATTTCTGAGCTTGAAGGAGACCTTGAGAGTGAATTAAAGGAGATCAGAAGATTTTTGAAGCGTTTGAAGGTAGATTTAATCACATCTACGCACAAAGCCCTAAATCACGATATTGAGGTATTTTCGTTGAAGTTTATCTTTGAAGATATCATCTTAAGTGCAAATATGGATGCAACCCTTGGTCAAAATGTTAAAGATACACCTAGACCTAAGATTAGGACAGAGCCAGTAAATCCTACTTAAGATGACCCTAGTTTGGCATTGTCATTTACACCAGATGAAGTTTTGCATTTAGAAGATATTAAGAGTTATTTGAAATGCAAGTTTGAGACCTTAGGAGATAACAATATAACAACAGAGGATGACAACATTTTGAATTAGGACATGTCTTATAAGGCAGGTTATACCCATTTAGGTCAAATGGATATAGTAAAGTATATGTTTCATTATGAATTTGACAATGAAGAATGGACTAAGATTATATTGAGAAGAGTACATGATGGAAAGTTTTGCCTAGATGAAAGAGTAATTGAGATTACAGAAGACCTTATACATGATGTGACTGGATTTTCAAACAAATGAGCATTGCCACTAAATGAGAAAAATGTAAATAAAAAATCCATTGAGAACACGAAATCTACATACAATGGTAGAAGGATTGTGATAAGATAGAAAATGATGATGTAAGATATGTTTGCAAAATAATAGCCACTAAGTTATGTGCTAGTTCTAGAGAGGATGATATGGCAGTAGGCATGGTACATGCAACTTATTTGATGTGTACTGAGAAAGCTGAAGTAGATATGTGTGAGATTTTAAGATTAGAGCTTATAGAAAACATTGAAAAGATAAAAAAAAAGACAAAGAATTCCCAATTTAGATTTTCATCATTGATAACTTACATGTTTTTCCACCTTTTGAGGAGATTTCCCTACACTATTGGAGCTGATTGAAGTGATGAGAGAAGCACCATGGAAAGGATAAACAAGGTATATCAGACACATCCTATTGACAAAGTGAATGAGAGCGCAACACTTGTTATCAATACATTTCAGAATGAGATGAGAAAGAGATCAAGAATTCCACCATCTATGATAGAGAAATATAAGGATGATTTATGTTTCTTGGTTAACACAAACTTTACCTATATTGAAGCAGTAGAACCCATAGTTGAATTCATAGACCCGCTTGATTATGAGATAACTGAAGAAGCTATAGAAGGATATGCAAGCAAATTACTGAAAGCAAGATTGGATACAAAAATACCTAGATATGGAACATCTAAAGAGATTGAAATTAGTTCACACCAAACTCAGTTAAAGAGCATAGAAAAGAAGAGATTGGATATAGTAATAAAGAAAATTCTAAAGGAAATAGGGATGACAGAAGATGAGTATAATATAGCAAAGCAAACATTAGTGGAATTAATTTAAAAATTAATTATCCACTCATACCTCTTTTCTAGCCTCCACTTCCTCAATTCTATCCTCCACCTTCCATTTTCCTTTTATCATAATTGTCATAGTTTATGACAATTTTCCTTTTATCTTTTGTCATAATTGTCATAGTTTATGACAATTTTCCTTTTTTTTCTTTTGTCATATTTGTCATAGTTTATGACAAATTTCCCTTTCTTCACTCACTAATTTCTAATTGTGCATTCAAGTTGTCATAAGTTATCATAATTAATGACAATTTTCCTTTTTCAAATTCGCTAATTGTCATAGTTTATGACAATTTCCCTTTTGCACATCTAATTACTAATTTTACAATTTGAGCTCTCGTCTTCTATAAATTGAGCTCATTTTGTCTTTCTTTGGTTAACCACATCTTTCGAATCTTCTCGTTATCATGCCAAATTGCTTTCATGGATAAGTGAAAAATCATCATGGGAGCTACATCAACTCATTTTGAGAAGCAAGAAAGGACATTGGAGTCCATTTGAGAGAGTTTTTATTATGTTTATTTGCATATATTTTTAATACTCTTTCCCAATTGCTCTAATGTTAGGATTGGATTTTTATTTGTATGCTTTTATAGGTTGTGGTTTCCTTGCATGCAATTGTTTACCTCTTTTTCCTCTCCTTCTTTTGCAACCCATTTACCCTTTCCCAAATACAAGTAAGCAAAGACACACATCTTGGAGAACCTTCCATCCATCCAAAATGCCTCCATATAATTCCTATCCATCCATGAATTTCATTCCCTTTCCAAGCAATTTGGATGCGAAGCATAAAATCCACAAGTCAAGCAATCCACATGCAGTCAAGGATCAACATGTCCAGTCTAATCGACATGTAAAAAAGAATCAAGATATGATCCTAAAAGAAAAAGGAATATCAAAAAGGCCAAAAAGGCCCATTGAGAAAAAAATAAAGACAAAAGGAATATGGGTTCCAAAATCCATTGTGCAAGCAATACATTCAAATGACCCCCAAAAGAATGAAAATACAAAATGCATGTGGATTCCCAAGAAGCTTCTTGAAGTACAAAGTCCTAAAGAAAAATCCAAATTGGAATCCAAAATTGCTATCCATCCATCTAAATGTCTTCCATCTTCCAAATCTATTTTGGGTCCTTGTGTCCCAAAATCCATATCCATTCCTCCATTAATCGTTCAAACTCCAAATCTATTTTTCCTACATCACTCCATCACCCCCCAAGGTGTGTGCCAATGTTGTTCTTGCATCCGTTTCCATCTATTCAAAATAAATCCTTCTTCCACTCCCTTCATTATCCAACACCTATTTTCCAACCTTTCATCCATCCTATCCAATCCTTTTCATAATCCTTATCCATCCTATCCTACCAACGTCTTTGCGCACAATATCATGGTCCATTATTGGATATCTTTCAAAATAAACTTTGAGATAATAAAGACGCTTGAGTCCTTCATCCATGTCATATCATGCATCCATCTTCCAAAATGTCAAAAAATGTCAAAAAAAAATTTAAAAAATGAAAAAAATAAAAAAAGAGAAAAAGAGAAAAAATGGTTGCCTTGATGAAAACCTGGCAAACAGGCGTCTTGGCAACATAAAAAAAAAAGAGTCAAGAAAAATAATTTCGTCCAATAGTGAAAACCTGGCAAACAGGTGCTTTGGGCAAGTACCATGATGAAAACCTAGCAAACAGGCATCATGTGTAATTCTATGAACTTCTTGCATTCTATACTTGGGGGCAAATTCCATTTGTGTTATCCTCCATTACTCCTATCATTCTCCTCCATTATCCCCAGCATGTCCTCCATTATCTTATGCCTGTCATATCAATTATCATATCCCCTTTTCCCAAAATTTGATCTTGACATGGTTACAAATCTTCCTTGAAGCATCACATGTCCTATCTTCTTTACATTGTCTTGATAACTTTGGTCTATATTGCCTATCCTATCACAACCTTTCATCCATATTCCATATCCTTTCTCATTATCCCTGATTTATCTTTCATATCCTATCCATATCCTATCATTTTCTTGTTCATATCTTGTCATTATCCTATCCCTATCCCATTATTTTCCTATCCAACTCCCTTTCTTGTTCTTGATGAAAATAAGGACGTTCAATGCAAAACATTTTTTCAAAGAAAAACCTCTTGACATATCCATTTCTCACTTTCCATCCAGTGCCCAAAAGTTTCATTATCTTATCATTGTCTTTTTAGAGTAATAGTCTATCGGGGTTACTAATTTAAATCATTATGATCTAATTAGTAACTTCCCTATTCACTCTAGTTTGCTTCAGCTAACCTTAGGCAGTTTCTATTTCTGTTAGTTTCCCTTTT
>MU223225.1:7343085-7390247 GCA_018584345.1 Thuja plicata
GCAACATGCTTTTTCAGTCTCTGGCCTATCGGCCGCCCTAGCTTTCTCTTTCTGTCTTCTTCTTCTGTGTAACAGCTTTGCATGCAGGTGTTTCTTGGGTAGATTGATGTTAATCAATCTTAACATGTCTTGTCCAGTCCCTCGGCTTGGTAAAAAAATTTCTTATCCCATTTCTTGGATAGTCCTTGGCACCTAACAAATCCAATGCAAGTGACCTTTGGCCTTCGTCCATCTACCAGTCTATTTCTCCTTTCAAAATGTCCTTCCCTTGCTAGACACTGGGGGCAGTTTCAAAAAATCATAAAAATCCAAATAAGAAGTTAAAAATTCAAAAAAATCCAATAATGTCCTGAACAAATGCTAAAAATTTTCATAATGTCCTAAAAAAATCTCTGAAAAATCAAATATGATCGAAACAAAAATCCTAAACAATTCAAATATGATGCTGAAAAAATCACTAAAAAGTCATGAAAAAATCCCTAAAAAGAATAAAAAGTCCTGGAAAAAGATCATCACAAAAAAAGATTCAAATATCTCAAAAAATCCTAAAAATTGCAAAAACTTCTTCAAAATCTACAATAAATTTGTACATGTCTTTCTTTTGCAGAATGATCATCATGTTTGCAAACATCAGTGGCAAAATTATCATCATGCGCTTAACGAAATCATGTTCTCACAAACGTGATCTGAATCATTGTGACTCAACATTCAATCTATTTGGACATGTTTGATCTTTGCTATCGACCAATCAATCTGTCCAATCTATCAATCAATCGTCCAATTAGTCAATAATAGTTAAGCTATCAAACAAAGAATATTTAATGAAAGTAACAAAAGATAAGAATGGTTGTTGGCTCACATTGTTTCAGTGAGTGTTTTATCTTTCATTGATTTTTATTTTTGATCATGTTCCTATGCTACTCGATGATATTATCTGAACTTATGAGTATAGCCGGGATGGTTCATGATCACTTTTTTCTTTGTCTTATGTCTGTTTGATGATCTTATGAAATTCTTTGGCATGTTTGCTATATGCTTCAGGACGAAGAAGATCATCCTTTGTCTGCATCGTGTTTGTTTACGCAACAAGATGACTTTCTCGCTCTAGCTTTTGTGCCACGATGCACTGCATCCGGTTTTGCAATATCAAAAAAAGCTCTTAGGACATAAATTGCACTTATGAAAAGCCAAAATATTTCTATCTTACTAACATTTCTTCGTCTAATTTATGCTTCCTCCTAATATTTCTTTTGTTAATCCTAGCAATCATCTTTATTTTTGAAAAATTATCCTCTTGTCAGTTTTTGCCCAATTTTTTGAGGGTGCATCCTACCTCCATTCTATCGATCCACTGGGGCGTGATTTTTAATTTTTCTTTGACACAATGCTCACAATCACATTGTATCAAAGAGGGGAAAAATGTAGACACTAAAAAATGGTTCATACCTATGGCCCCCTTTTTTTAACATGTCTTCTATATTGTGTGTTTGATCACCAATATTGTGTCATTCTTCTATTAATTAAATAATGAAAAATATTTAATTAATTACTATATTTACTAACATGAGTGGAATTAATTTAAAAATTAATTATCCACTCATTCCTAATTCCTAATTTATTAACATGAGTGGAATTAATTTAAAAATTAATTATCCACTCATACCTCTTTTCTAGCCTCCACTTCCTCAATTCTAGCCTCCACCTTCCATTTTCCTTTTGTCATAATTGTCATAGTTAATGACAATTTTCCTTTTTCTCTTTTGTCATAATTGTCATAGTTTATGACAATTTTCCTTTTTTTCTTTTGTCATATTTGTCATAGTTTATGTCAAATTTCCCTTTCTTCATTCACTAATTTCTAATTGTGCATTCAATTTGTCATAAGTTGTCATAATTGATGACAATTTTCCTTTTTCAAATTTTCCAATTGTCATAGTTTATGACAATTTACCTTTTGCACATCTAATTACTAATTTTACAATTTGAGCTCATTTTGTCTTTCTTTGGTTAACCACATCTTTCGAATCTTCTCGTTATCATGCTAAATTGCTTTCATGGATAAGTGCAAAATCATCATGGGAGCTACATCAACTCATTTTGAGAAGCAAGAAAGGACATTGGAGTCCATTTGAGGGAGTTCTTATTATGTTTATTTGCATACATTTTAAATACTCTTTCTCAATTGCTCTAATGTTAGGATAGGATTGTTATTTGCATGCTTTTATAGGTTGTGGTTGCCTTGCATGCAATTGTTTACCTCTTTTTCCTCTCCTTCAACATCATTAGCAATGAGGAACATTGGATAGAAAGAAATATTAGAAGTACCACCTTTAGCAGCAAAGGAAACATCTGCACCAGTTGTACATAATATTGTTGAGGACATTATAGAGGAAAGTAAGTTGAGTATATCAATTGCAAAGCTTGCAGCGACAACTAAAAGGAAATCAACTAGATTCATCGCTTCACCTGCATCACCACAAAAAGCTAACAGAGTAAAATAAATGGCAAGTGGACCAGGAAAGAGGCATAAAACTATTTTCACACCTGTGGAAAGGAAGAGAACACAAAAGGAAGAAACTTCACTTGTCAAAAGAATGAGAGGACAAGTGCAAAGTCGGATTGGAAATCAAACAAAAGAAGAGGAAGGAAGCAAAAAAAAGAAACAATGGAAGCCTAAGATTGAAAAAGTTAACCCTTTAATCATTAATGATGGAGACTTTACCAAGTTGAATAAGTACTACCAGATGTATACCAACTTTTAGAAGTTGAATCTTGAAAATGCAGTTGTTAGACACATGATACTTGCAGACAAGAAGTTTGAGATCATAAAAGATAAGATACCTAATGAGTTGTATGACAGACTAATTAATAGGAACAAGAGATCAATTGAAGAAGATAAGAACATAAGAGAAAGATTTATGAGAAAATTATGTGAAGTTAAGAATGAGGAACACTAGAAAACATGAAAAGTCTTAGTATACACTTGAGAAAGAAGAGGAGAACTATCTTGATTATGGGAGGAAACTATGAGGAAGTATACAGAGAAAAAGAGGAAGTAGTTGTGAAATTTATGACATCTATACCAGCAAAAACACAGAGTAAGTTAGAACAGGACACCCCAGTCATAGTAATAACTACACAAATAAAGGAACCTTCACCTGAAAAGGAAACATTGCAGACAATAGTTACACCACCAACAATATCAATAAACGATGAAAATATGGAAGTAGAAGGAATGAGCATCACAGTTGACAAAGAAGAAGACCTGTTTAAAGACAATGAAGGAAAATATATTGAAGGAGCAGAAGTTGGCAATTTGGAAGGAATGGATAACTATTCTAGTTCAGATAATGAGGAAGAAGATAAAGAAGAAGAATCAGAATCAAAATAAAAGACATTTGAAAGTATTGATGTTGAGTTACAGAAAAAGTGGAAGATGATTGAATAAGAGATCACTTTAACCTTTCCTAGGTTGAAGCATGTTGAGACAGAATAAGAAATACCACCTATTCATAAAGGAGAAGAAGAAATACAAAGAAAAAAAAAGGAAGTGACAGTACCCCAAATATATAGTTGGACACACCACAGAAGGATGCAGCAATAAGTTCATCCAAATCACCCATTGAATCAATTTTGGCAAACTTAGGAACATAAGTTGATGATTATGATCAAATAGAGTTGATCTCATCCCTGAATACGATCATTAGAAAGAAAAAGAAAGTGAAAAGTTTGGAGGGATCACTACTTGAGGTGACAAACAAATTACAACATGTTATATCTACACAAGTTAGTGAAGTTGATCCACAAGCTAGAGCTAAGGAAGTCATGAAGGCATTTGACAGTGAGTTTACCACATTAAAAAATATTGCAACAGTTAAGGCAATTCAAGACATGATGCACATATATTTCAAATAATTTGTCAAAATATTAAGAATGACTTGGAGAATCTTGATGTTTGTATTAAGGAGTTGAGGAAATGTCTGGAGAAAGGAAGAATACTATACAGTCAATGTGCCCTTTCACACAATCACATCTTAGACATAGCAGAGAAGTTGAGGAATAAAGAAATAGAATTACAAACTACATTGAATGAGTTGTAGAATCCCAACATGAAGATAACATACATTGAACTAAATATTAGCACAATTCATGATGACATAAGATTATTAGAGAATGAACAGGAAATAAAGTTGAAGAGATTTTCCCTTATTAGAGAGCATTTGGTACTAAAGATCAGTAATGCGTAGACCCATTTGGATGAATGTCTTACTTCGAAGACATCATATAAAAAAATTTCCTATCCTAACTTGAGTGCAGTAGAGATTGCATCTTATGGCCTTGTGAGCAGTGAAATTAGTGTGTAAAAAGGAATAAAATAATAACTAAAGTACTCTACAACTAATAATCAAAAACCACTCTCATGATTGGACTAAATTTTTTTTTGAAAGCAATAAAACCTAAGAAAGTGCAAACCTCCTTAAAAACTTAATCAAACTCCATTTGATATTTGGATGTGTCCATTGATTAGGATGTGTGCTCAATGATGCATGCTCCAAGCTTCAAGACTATGTTCTTCAAAACAAAATTATAACTCTGTATAACAAGATGAGATGATTTGTGAAGGGAAGGGGCTCCTTATATAGGAAATTGGGTGAGAGATGGAGGGTCAGGAAGAAAACTTGAAGAGTGGCTTAGATGCATTTGAAGGGGAGCACAAGGATTGTGCTTCTCCAAATGCCTCTCATTATGACAAGTGTCACAAGGAGAGAGGGTGTGAGGAAATGAGGAATGTGACCATTTAGGGAAATGTGCAAGGGGATGTGAGAAGACTTTGGGGATGGAGTTTGTAAGAAGCCTTAAAGGGATCTGTAAGAGCATTAAAAAGCATTTAAGATGGCATTAATGAGGCATGGGTGGGAATTTATGAGAGAGCTTGAGAAGTTTGACTTTTGGAAAAGGGGTTAAGTTCCTAATCCTAGGATTAGGAATGTGACAAGATTAGGGAGTGATTAGGATTAGGGTTAGAGGTTAAGAGTGGTGATTAGGGAGATGATGATGGGAGGAGAGAGAATGAGTGGAGGGGTTAATTAGCTGATTAGGATCAATTAGATAATGAGGAAGGGTTAGCATGTGTGAAGGGGTTGGGTTGAGTTATAACTCAGGGTTAGGTGGTTGGGATTGGTTAGGTTAGGGGTTAAATTGAATAAAGTTGAATATTTAATTCACAAGTGGAGGGAAAATAGATAATATGAATTAAGTTAAATGAATAGATATTATTCATTCAACTTAATAGAATAAATAGGGATAACATAAATCAATTAGGTAATGGGTAATTACTTAATCAATGATGTTCTAGGAGGGCACTAAATATGGTTAACATGTTTTAATCAGATTTAGGTGTCTACATTTTTGCCCTCTTCGACATAGTGTTAGAATAAGCTATTTCGAAGACATTTCAAATAATAGATGACGCAAAGAGGTGATGTAGGCAATGAAGTTGCCCCAGGGTGATGATTAGGAAAGAATTAGAATAGAATTTGACTAGGGTGATGCCCCCTCGAGAGGGCGGCAGGAAGAACAATGAAGCCCTAATGAAGTCTCAAAAAGACGGTTAAGAGCGATAGGAAAGGGAAAGAAAAAAAAGAAGAGGAGGACGGTAGGCGATGTGGGATTCAAGTTTGCATCAGGGATGAGGGATGAGGTATGGAGGATTAGAAGGGATTAGCTAGGAGTAGGATCATTGTGGGGATTGATTTAAAGATAGGATTGTTGTTTGTTGGATAGGATTGCTTTGATGGGGATTTGATAGGGGGGATTTTCTTGAAGCTTGAGCGAGGGGTATTCCGAGAAAGAATACCACCATGTAGTTTGAGAATTTATTTTGATATAGAAACACTAGAGACCATGCCAAGGTTTCTAGGAATGTGAGGCCTTGTCATCGGTGTTGTAGAGGACTAACACAACAAACAAATGGGGGTTGCCCCAGCATCACACATGACTCCCAGGAAGAACCATGGTCGAAATGATGCTGGAAAAGCCCACAAGAAAATGACATTTTCCAAGTGCAGCATGCAAACCCAAATGGATTACACACATGCAAGGGTCATATCCGATTGACTCACAAGTAGAAAACAAAAAGATCAAGTTCCCTATCCCAGGTGCATCCATTCATAGAATACCATGATATAAAGAATCATGGAAACTTTAAGGAGGAGAAGAACCAAAAAGAATAATGAATGATAATCAAAAGCCAAAATAAAATTTCAAGATAAAAAAAATTCAACCACGAGATGCCTTTTTCCAGAGAGATCAAATGATACGGAATGCTAATTGGAATCAAGTCAGTCAAGAGGAAGGATACATCTTGCATGGACCTACTCCGATGAAGATGATTGGATTTAGGTTAACGTGAGGAAGGATACATCCTACACGGACCCATTTCCATGGAGATGTCAAGTGTGTATCTGATTGGCCAAAAGATGTACTGAGATCAAATTGTTGAAGCATGATTTTGTCGAAAGGAACTTGTTGTAGCACAGGATTCAGAATGGAACTGGATCACTTTCTGCAAGGAGACCGACCAAGGACGTGAGATATGTACAGGAAAGACCAGACTCAATACTGGACTAACACAGAAAATATATATACAGACTGAAGACACGGGAAGCTTAGGGATTAGGGATAAGATGACATATATACAACAAAGACTGATGATTATATATAGGACCAGATGTACAAAAGCTCAAGATGTAGGATAGAAGGACCGATGCGATCTAGTGCGTGCGATGAGGGAACATCTAGGGAATATAGGCAATTATTAGGCTAAGATGGATGTGACAAGGGAGATGGAGGAAAACAAGATTTTGATAGATAATGATACGGTCCACTATCTGTGACGCCTGATTGCCAGGTTTTCATCACGCATACTTGTCTAAGGCGCCTGATTACCAAATTTTCACCATTGGACAATTTATTTTCTTTTTATTTTTTATTTTTTTTTCTTTCTTTTTTTTTGTTATCATCAAGGTGTCTATTTACCATATTTTCACCAAGATAATGATTTTTTAGGACTTTGTATACTTTTACAGATTTTTTCAGATAACTGGGAATGAACAACCAGCTGTTAGGTCTTTAGGAGTAGATAGCTGATATGCCTTAGATCTGAAGCATGCAGTGACAATGTATGGACCTTTCCAAGTGACCTTGAACTTACCTTTCATTTCTCAATCAGTACCCACTTTCTTATTTTATTTGAGCACAAAGTCCCCTACCTCGAACTGGCATGGGTGGATTTTCTTATTATAACTTCGCTTGAGTTGATTTTGATATACAACTAGGTGATCATAGGCTTGCTGACACTTTTCATCTAGCAAATCAAGATGTGTTAGTCTAGCTACTCTGTAGTCCTCATTAGTGATTAGGTATTTTAGAGATACCCGGAGTGATGGTAGTTCAACCTCGATTGGTAACATGGCTTCAACACTGTAGACAAGGGAATATGGAGTGGTGCCTATAGGAGTGCAATATGAAGTGTGATAGGCCCAAAGGGTGGGGTTGATTTGGAGTTGCTAGTTGTAGCCAGTATCATTCACAACCTTCTTTAGGATTTTGAGGATTGCTTTTTTGGTTGCCTCAGCTTGGCCGTTACTTTGGGGGAAATATGGACTGGAGTAGCGATGGTGGATGTGGAGGCACTCGTACAGATCTTCTAAATGTTGGTTTTCAAATGGTGTGCCATGATCTATGAAGATGGTGGGTGGGATGCCGAAGAAACACACGATGTGGTAGAGGATAAACTTAGATATTTGGATGCCTCTCGTGAGGGTGAGTGGGATTTCTTCGACCCACTTTGTGAAGTACTCAGTGGTCATGATGATGTATTTATGTCCCTTAGAGGACAGGGGGTGATCTTACCAATGAGGTCGAAACCTCAACATGAAAATGGCCAGGATGCTGCAATGGGATGCAATTCTTGTGATGGAGCATGTATCAGATTAGCATGTTGCTGATAAGGTAAGAATTTCTTTACAAATTCACAAGCATCATGCTCCATGGTAGGCTAGTAGTACCTGATTATAAGAATTTATTTAGCTAAGACCATGCCACTCATGTGGGCACCGCAGATTCCACTATGTCAGTTATGTTCCATTGGATGGCCATGATGAGTCCTGCAACTAGTGCCTCATATTCTACTATATTGTTAGTGCAGGGAAATCCCAGTTTGATTGATTTTGGGATATAGTCACCTTGTGGGGTGAAAAAGAGTATGCCTTCCCTAGAACCATGAGCTGTATAAGATCCATCAAAGTATAATTTCCAATCCAGTTGTTCTTCTACCATGCATAAGTGCTCATCAGGAAACTCCATGATTAAGGGATAAGCATCGACCAACGGTGCCTTTGCCAACTGATCTGCAATGACTTGCCCTTTGATGGCCTTTCTATCAATGTAATGAATGCCAAACTTGCTTAGAAGCATTACCCATTTGGCCATTCGGCCAGTGAGAGTTGTTTTTGATAGTAGATACTTGAGCAGATTATTTTTTGATACGAGTTGAACAGTGTGACCCAGCATGTAATGGAAAAGTTTATGAGCGGCGAAAACCATTTCCAAGCATGCTTTTTCCATTGGTGTTTAATTCATCTCATAGCCTATCAAAGTGTGACTGATGTAGTAGATAGCTCACTCTTTTCCATTGTCATCTAATTGAGCCAGAAGGGCCCCTAGTGCTATTGTTGTTGCAGATATGTATAAGATGAGAGGTTTACCTAGTGTAGGCGGTACTAAGATGGGTGGATTTTCCAGATATCCCTTGATCTTGTCAAAACTTCTTTGGCATAAAGGATCCCATTTGAAGTTGCTATCTTTCTCTAGGAGATGCGTAAAATGTTGGCACTTATCAGCGAGCTGTGATATGAAACGACGTGCCGATTGGAGCTTTCCTTGTGGACTCCATAGCTATCTGAGTGTCCTTGGTAGAGGAATTTCTATGATGGCTTTGACTTTTTTAGGATCTATCTCGATGCCACGCCTTGATACAATGAAGCCAAGGAGCTTTCCTGAGGTGACCCTGAAGACACACTTCTTAGGGTTGAGCACTAGGCCATAGTGATGGAGACGATCAAATACTACCTCTAGGTCATTTAGGTGATCTATTCTTTTTTTGGATTTAGCCAATATGTCATCCACATAATCTTCAAGGACCTTATGAATCATGTCATGGAAGACAACAGTCATGGCCCTTTGATATGTAGCTCCGACATTCTTTAGCTCAAATGGCATCATGTTATAGTAGAAGGTTCCCCATGGGGTTGTGAACATTGTCTTGTGCTGATCTTCTTCTACGATGTGGATCTGATTGTATCCTAAAAATCCATCCATAAGAGACAACATCTCATGTCTGGCTGTGAGGTCCATGATCATGTCGATATTGGGTAATGGAAAATTGTCCTTAGGACATGCTTTGTTGAGATCATGAAGTTCTGTGTAGATTCTGATTGAGTTGTCAGGCTTGGAGATTGGCACCATGTTAGAAATCCAATTTGAGTAATTTATTTCTCTAATGATCTTAGCTTGTAAAATTTTTTCCAATTCTGCTTTGACCAGTAATGCTACCTTAGGATGCATCTTGCGGAGTTTTAGCTTGACTGGCTTGATGTTTGGATCCATTGATAAGTGATGCACCATGAGGTCTAGGTCCAACCGAGGCATATGAGAATAGGACCATGCAAATATGTCAGGATATTCTCTAAGAAGAGATGTGAAGGCCATTTCTTCTTCCTATGTTAATGATGTTGTAATGTGAGTGAGCCGAGGTTGATCTTCTGTACCCAGATTGACAGGCTTGGTTTCTTCAATGATTATGGATGACTGCTCTGATCTGTAATCATGGATAATAGGGAAAGGAGAATCTCCATCTCCTGGCGCTTCAAAAAGGTTTTCACCAGAAGATACACCCTTTGTTTTTATCTTTTTCTGATAAGATAGTGCCCCAGAGGGGTTTTCACTAAGAGATCCATTTTGTTCTTTTTTCTTTTGATTTTCAATTTTGTGGATGAAGACCTCCTCTCCCCCAAAGTATGCCTCAGGGTCCAAGTTGTATACAAGTGTAGAGGATTGTCCCCAGTCTAGCTGTTGATCTGTTGCTCCCATGAATCTTAGGAGCATGGTCGTGCTTTCGAACTCGTCTATAGGGACGATGCTTGGTTGGTCACAGTTTATGAGTTCCAGATGAATGAGGGGAAGGTCTATGAGATTGAGGGATAATTGGCGAAGGACAACATTACCGAGGAAGATGTCATTGTCAATATCGTCACAAGCTCTCACTATTTTATCTTCCGGGATGTCTTCAAATTCGTGTATGTTGCCCAGGGGAATGTGATTAGTTAGACTAGTTTCATTAGTGCCCCCAGTCGTGTTATGGCCAATGCCAGATGTATTATGTTCAAATCCCAGACCAATGTGTCTTTTTAGTTTAGAGGCCTTAATGGGAACTCTCATGTCTTGTTCTTTGGGGCCTAGTCTGCCTCCTTGATAGTTCCATTTTTTAGTGACCAGTTTGTGGGTAGAGGGATATTTACCTTTGAAGTGATCGAGGAGGCCAATTTCAGGAGGTGTGGGATCTTTGTATAGCTAGTTATTGATATCAGATGCCATTTCCTGGCCATTTAGAATGCCATGGGAAAGAAAGGTAATAGAACCCAATTACGTTGGCTCAGGTTCCTTCTGCTCTATGTGACTAGACAAATTCCCATGAGTATGTGGATCTATTGGTAGGGCTCCAACATCAAAAGCATCGGTGAGGTTGTATTCTCCGTAGCCTTGGTGATCGATCTTGACAGTGGAAAGAGAGGATGAAACGATAGTGCTTGGATCAGGAAAGGTTTTGGAGGAACTGGTGACAGATGTGCCAATGTCAGTTTTGGGACAATGAGTTGAATGTGGATAGGAGGCTTCCATCGCATGACAGTATGCGAAGGGCTAGGGATCAGCATCTATGGTGATCTCAATTCTATTGTGGGGGAACTTGACACATTGGTGGTAAGTGGAAGGGATGACCTGCATAGAGTGGATCCACGGGCGTCCAAGGAGGATGTTGTATGGGAGGTCAAGATCGACCACATGACATGTTATTTCTTGTACTGCTGGGCCCAATTGGATAGGCAAGGAGATTGTTCCTTCTGAGGTGCGTTCTAGATTATCCTATGCTTTGATAGTGATGATGTCACTCAATATATCTGCCTCAGAGTATCCCAGTTGCTTAACAAATTTCAAAGTGCAAAGATTCAGGGCTGAACCATTATATATCATGACACGTTTGATGGAAAAGTTTTTGATCCTGACAGCGATGCGAAGGGGAAGATTGTGATTGGGCTCAACGGACGGCATGTCTGAGGTTTTGAAAGATATTTTGCATGAAGCAGACAAGTGGCTTACAAGGTTTTGGAATTGGCTAGTGTTGATATTGCTAGGTATATGAGACTCTTGGAGAGCTTGGTTTAGGATTTCTTGATGTATGGGTGATGTACGAAGGAGATATAGGATGGATATTTGGGCAGGCGTATTCCCTAGATGTTCTAATAGATTGTATTGTGCCCCAGAGGAGGAGGCAGTACTAGCACCAACAACAGTTACGTGTGCTCGATGCGTGGTGACTGCACAATTGGTATAAGTACCTTTGACATGGATAACATTTACAAACAGTTTGACCTAGGATATGCAACCAATTAATATACTAAAATCAACATAATTTGCAGTGTTATTACTGGTATTTGAGCAATATTTGTGTTGGCAGTTCCCTTGTTGTCATGGTTAGGGAACACATTTTGGTATATTTTAATATCACTGTTGGGTGAGGCCTTGGTTGTAGAATCTACCTCGATTTCATTGCCATCAATGAGGTCTTGGATATAGTGCTTTAATTTCATGCACTTGTTAGTAGCATGTCCCTTAGCACGATGATAATCACAATACTCATTTTCCTTATACCATTGTGGTTTAGGAGTAGATTCCTCAAAGGGTTGCATTGGTGGTGGGTATACAATCAGGTTTTCTTTCATGATTTTGTGGAATACGACATCGATAGGTTCACCCAAGGGAGTGAACATGCATTTAGGTGCAACTGATCTCTGCACGGTCTGTTCTGTCCTTGCAGGACTGATATTGCATTTGTCTGGTTTTGGGGATTCTGATAGTTGTGTTGATAGTTGGTTTGTGCAGCCTATTGTGGGCGTGTGTTTTGTTTTTGTGTTGCTTGATGTTGTGTTGCTTGTTGATATGCTGGGGGAGGTGGCGCTTGTTGATATTGTGGTTGTTGGTAGGTCTGCGCTAGTATGGTGTGTTGGTAGTGTTGTTGTTGATATGTTGGGGCGGGTGTGTGAGGACCTACAACAATAATCTGGACATGTTTAGTGTCTGTAGCTCCGTCTGTTATGACATTTTTTTTCTTGTTCCAATATCGTGAGCGATCGTTGTTGTTTTTGTCAGGTTGTGGTTCCTTGTATTTCTTTATGGAAATGTCTTCCACAAGACCCCGTTCAAGATTCATCCCCTTTCCTCTAATATCCTAATACGTCTGTATGTAGTTCATGCGCATGTGGTAGGCTATTTTGGGATGGAGATTGTTTGTAAAGATCGTGATGAGATGTTTCTTAGGACGTTGATATGACAATATTGTGGTGAGCCCTTTCCAGCACTAAAGATAATATGGTAAGCTCTCTCCTCCTTTCTGTTTAGAGTTGCATAAGTCTAGAAGGGAGAGTTCATTCTCAATGTTGTGTGCATATTGTCCTACAAACTTCTCGGATAGCTCTGCAAATGTGGACACTGTGCCATAGGGTATTTTGTAGAACCATTCAAGAATGGTCCCTCCCAAACTCTTAGGGCATAGTCACATGAGGAGGTTATCACTGTATGCCACTTCTTGGCATCACATATATAACTCCTTGATATGAATGAGTGGATCTCCATTTCCTCGATATTTTTCAAATTTAGGTGTTTCAAAGTGCTTAGGAAAGGGGATGCTCGTGATGGATTGATCGAAATGATAGGGACATACTTCCTCAAACTTGAATACCTTTGTCTTAGTCCTAGCTCGCAGCTCTTTAAGGGCATTCTTCATTTCTTCCCATTCTTGGTTGACTAGTGGGGGATTGTTAATCCCTGTTGTGTTGATCTCGCTTGTGGTGTATGGGTCGAACTAAGCGGGTGAATATAGGGGGTTTTGCAGAGGGTATTGTGGTATTTGATATGGCGGTTGATTGTCAACATAGATGGGCTATTGTGGTGGGAACTACGACTGAGGGGAATATTGCAGTGGAGGTGGAAAAGCCTAATGTGGTTGTTAGGCCTGTATTTGTTGAGGTGTTGGATAAGTGGGTTGAGGCTACTATGCGCCTACATAGGGTGGTGGTGATATATTGTCGAAGGATGGAGGATAGGTATTTTGAGGTGGAATTCCCCCAGTTGATGTGGTGAAGTAATTGGTGTTAACGAGAACACTGGATTGTTGTGGTGGTGGAACAATTTTTCATGCAGCAAAAGATGGCATGGCTAGGTAATTGGCAAAGTTGGATTGTTGTTGTAGAGTGGGATGGATGATGGGTTGCGCACTTGCAAAAGGATTAACAATTTGCTGCAGTGATTGTGTGGTGAAGGGATTTTCCCCCTGTGTCAATGGCTATTGTTGCTAGATAGGTTGGGCGGTAGGTTGTGTGGCGGTGAAAGGATTGAACTATTGCTACAGTTGTTGTTGTTGAATAGGTTGTTTCTGTTGGATAGGTTGGGCGGTGGGTTGTGAAAGGATTGAACTACTGTTGCGATTATTTCTGTTGAATAGGTTGTTTCTGCTATATAGGTTGGGCAGTGGTTTGCACAACGATGAAGGGATTGACTTGTGGTTGTATTACTTGGGATACAAATGGATTGGTGTTCTTTTGTTGTGCTTGGTGGGGTTGTTTTTGTTGAGGTTGATGCTGAATAGGTGGGATAGGAGTTTGTGCTGTGGTGAAGGGATTGAACTATGCCTGTAGTACTTGGGATACAAATGGATTAGTGGTCTACTATTGGGGTTGTTGCTGAATGGGTTGGATAGCAGATTGCGAGGCTGCAAACGGGTAAGTGAATGTTTGTTGTAGTTGGGAGGTGAGTGGGTTGGTGCTCTGTATCTGTGTGGGGATGCCTAAGGCTTGCATGGTGGCTTGAGAATAGTTCCAATTGGAAGATGAAGCACCTTGTGCTATTTGACTGAATTGAGGAACTTGTGGTGGAGGATTTGGGTTGGATTGTGCTTGCAGAAGAAGTGTTGGCATACGTTGCGATTGTGTTTCTGGTGGAGCGTGGAAATTAGGCCCTTACAAAAATAAGGGGTGGTTGTAATGATTCATGAGTGGCATGCCTGTGGTGATTTGCGTTTGTTGCTGATGAGATGTTGGGGTGAAAGATGGAATGGCTGAGGGTATGGAGGTGCTAAGAGTTTGTGTGCTCTGCGGGTATCAACTGGTAGATGTATTTTGAATAGGTTGAGTGGTGATTGGTGGAGTGCTATCTTGGTGAGTGTTGACTAGTGGTGGTGGGAATTGTGCCACAAATGATAGGAATGCTTGTGAGAGTGGAGCAACTGCGGGTTGGATAGGTGTAGGTGCTTGTGTAATGATGGGCGGTATTTCTTGTGCTGTTGATGATGGATTAGGAGGCGGGGCTCCCAGGACTGTGACCAGGGTAGATTGAGGTGTAGTGTCCACGATGGATGGTGGGATGGAAAGTTGGACTATTTGTGATATGAGAGACCCTACCTATAGAGCTTGCTGAAGGGGGTCGAAAAATTCATTTAAGATGGCATGAGGAATTGGTCCTGAAAGTTCCATAGGTCACGTGATAAGTGTTGGTATAAGACAAGGTAGGAATTGGATTCCTTGTTGTTGAATGTCTGTGAGTACATGACTGTTGTTGCGTCCACTCATGGAATTCACCATGTGAACATGTCCTAGATGATTTATGAATGTCTCTATAGTACTCACAGTTGGAATCTCATTTTTTGTCTACCCAAATGTGTTGGATAAGTGTGTTATATCGCGAATTAAATGAATCCATTGCGTTTGTGTGATTAATTGTTGGATCGAATAAGCTAACTCCTAGATTAGGGTTCATGTCTTTCCTCTTCTTAGAGGTGAGTGTGATGGGTGGCATGAAATGAATGCCCTGAAGGGATGTAAAATGCAAGATGCAAATGCAAGGATATTCCTAAAACTAAGGATAATGATGCTATGAATAGGATTAAGATGAGGATGATGTGTCTTCAATGATGAGGATGCTTCCTAAGGATAAAAGATGACCTTGGTGCCAAAACGGATAAAGGGTTGCTCTCCCTAATACAAGATCAAGTGGATGATGATTACCAACCTAAGATTGACTTGTGGTCTTCGGCCTACGAGATTCTTTATCAATGCAAACCAACCTTTTTCTCAAGGTGATGAGGTTTACATGGACAAAGTTGATTATCCTAGGAAAATTCTTAGCCTAAGGACATTTAAGATATGGTTTTGATTAAGGATGTAGGTCAAGCAACTCTAAAAAGGATGGGACACCAAGGATGAGATACGTTGTAGGAGGTGGCCAGGATGATGATACTAGGATGATGATGCTAGGATTGATTGAATTTGATTTAGGATTGGATGGGATTGATTTAGGACTGATTAGGACTGATTTAGGATCATATAGGATGATCTAGGATTGACTGCTAAGATTATGATAGGGTGTGTGTGATGTGCGTCTAAGGATGATGACTAAGGATGTCCTAAAATGCATCCTATGTCATCTAAGAAGAGGAGGAATGGGTGATGATGCAGTTAGTCATATTGCTCATATGTGATGAAGGTCATGTTCAGACGGTATCTTCTTTGGAAATGGACAATCTTGCAATTGTAAAGGACCTTCTCGTGTTCTCTACACTTATGGTTTTATGCCTAAATGGATTGGTGCAGGAGCACCTAGGTTAGAAAGCATTTTAGGTTTGAAATTTGTTTGTAAGGTGTTTTGTTCTACCACATTTGTAATGACCAAGGTCAATTCGGTGAACAAACACCATAGTTGTTTAAGTTGTTTGTCTTTCAGTTTAGTGTGTGTTGAGGTAGTTTGTAAACCTCTGGAAATCCAACCAAGGATCTAGAAAACAAGGAAGGTGAAATGGCACTTAGATATAGTTATAGGTTTAAACTGGTGTTCGAGTAGTACTGTGCTCGAGTTACACTATGTTGCTTGGTGATGTCACTCAGGTTACTCTATGCCACTCGGGGATGTCGCTCGGTGATGTTGCTTGGGGTTGCCTATGGGTGTCCAATTTGTACTGAGGATCGGTTCTTATGCTTGGTAAAATCAACAGTGACACTCGGTAATGTTAGTTAACGACCCAGAAATCACAGCTTTGTCTTTTATGACCAACCTAGTCAATTGTAACGGCTCATTACATGTCACCTTGTCTTTAATGGATAGTTACACCTGTTCAAAGTGATGGGAGGTTTCTTAATGATCACCCATGCCTATATTCATCAAGTTGGTGAAAGTTGTTGAAAGTTGTTTGAGATCATGGGATATATACCTGGTTGCATGTTGTTTTAAAGGAGGATGTATGTTTTTCATAGAGATTGAATAAGTTAGTAGAAATCGCAGAGTCTTTTTTTAGTTTATCTTTTGAGTTTCATTGTCTGATTCAAGCGCAAGTAGATTAATTTGTTTTTGTCTTGCAAAGTGTGAGTTCTTGGCCCATTTTGGGTTGTAATATTTCATGGATCCTAGAGGTTCTTGAATCCATGGTGAGAACCATGTGCCTGGATAGGATTCAAGAGGAGCCCTTGTATATAGTTTTCTATTTTGTTTTTGTAGGAGAGGTGTTAAACATGAAAGTGGAGTTCTTACCCTAAGCGGGCTTGGTGATAGTCTGGTTAGGGAAGAGAAGTGAAGAAAGATGTTGTGAGAGTTTTGGCTGAATGAGTTGGTTTAGCCAATATAATGAATCTACCCTTGTAGGTTCAGTGCACATGGAGAGATAACTTGTTGGTGGGGAAATGGGTCTTGAGTGAGAGGTGAAGATCTTAGTGACTTCCCTTGGGTTAGGGTTTAGAGTACCCTAGAAGGTCTAAGAAAGGGACCTTACAGTACATTCAGGCTAACTCTCTAGCAATAGACTCCATTCCACCCATCATATTGGTATTAGAGTGAGTTGATTTAGGATTGTGTTTTTTGAGTGTTGTCGTTAGACGAGTCTATATATTCACTCAAAATGGTGACTAATGCAGATCTGACAAAGAACGTAGAAGAGAAGAAAGAGGAGAATATACTACTGAAGGAACAGTTGGCCAAAATGGAAACTAAGTTAGAAGAAGTGCAGCTTAGGACTACAGCAGTCAGTGAACTGATGAAAGAGGCTGATGGAAAGGGTAAATCAGTGGCCAAGGAAGACATAATACCAGAGCCAGACCCTGTGCTTCAAGAAGAGCCATTCTTGAAAGCGTTGAAGGCAATGAGTGGCAAGTCCTTAGAAGGTGTCTCTCTATTTAGTGGAAATATGGAACGAGAGTTAATCATGGAGTGGATAGAAGGTTTCAAGAATCACTTTGATTATGATAGTGTGAGCGAAGCTCTGAAGGTCAGAATAGCTAAGACAATATTGAGAGGAACTGCTCTCACTTGGTGGAAATTTGTCCAAGATGAAAAGACTAAAGAAGGAAAGAACCCCATAACCAATTGGAAAGGTATGGTGGCTAAAATGAAGGAAACTTATCTTCTTGATGATTATGAAGTGCAGTTGCACAAGAAGAGATAGAAAGACCTAGAAGTCAGTGCCTACATAGAAGAATTTCACAAGCTATGCTTAAGGTCGCATGTAATGGAAGAAGAAAGCCTAAAAGTGTTTAGGTATCTGAATGGTCTCAAGTGGAGTATCCAAGAGGAAATTAGTCTCTTAAGCCCCACAACAATACACCAATGCTATCAGCTAGCCCTCAAGGTAGTGGAGAAGTTAAAAAAGAAGCAAGATTCAACCAATAGAGGAAGAGGAAGAGACAACAAAGGTCATAGAGGAGGATACAGAGGAAGGAATTTTGAAGCTAAGAATCAGAGTGAGTCCAAACTCACTGAGAATCAAGGAGGATCCAATAACACAAGAGGTGGTTACAACCAGGGAAGAGGTTCAAATAAAAGTTCTAGAGGAAGAACCAATAACCAAGGAAGAGGATCTTATTTCTCTTCAATGAAGTGTTACAACTGTCAACAATTTGGGCATCTTGCATATTGGTGTCCTGAGAAGAGTTCTACATCACAAGGAGGAGAGAAGAGAGTCCACTATGTGTAAGAAGAGTCTTCTAGAAGAGAGACAACAAAAGTTGTACTAGATTCTGAGATGGGAGAGAATCTAATGATTCGCAGAACTCTCTTCAAAGAACCCAACAAAGAAGAGCCTAGCCAAAGAAGATCTTTGTTTTGAGTCAAATGCAAGGTACTTGGTAAGGTCTGTAAAGTTGTCATAGAGTCAGGTTCTACTGATAACATTGTTTCTTTAGAATCTATTGAAAAGCTAAAGTTAAAAAGGATTCCTCATACTAATCCATATAGGGTTACTTGGTTGAATAAATATCAATATGTATTAGTTAATGAACAAGATTGGGTAGAATTTTCCATAGGGAGATATAAGGACCAAGTGTTGTGTGATATTTTGCCCATGGATGCTTGTCATCTATTACTGGGTAGACCTTGGCAGTTCAACCGAGCTGCAGTGCATGATGGAGTTAAGAACTCCTATTCCTTTAAGAAAGATGGAGTGACTTTCAAGATACAGTCAATCTTGGAAGAAGGTTAAGTGAAGAAAGGGGGTCCTAACCTACTATTGGTTGGTGAGAAGGAATTCTTGAAGACATTGGAGGAAGAAAATGGAGTGGGCTTTGCTTTGGTTTTGAAACCAAAGAATGAAGAGGGTAATAAGAGAGAAGAGTTACCTTTAGAGATCCAAAGGTTGTTAACTCAATACCAGACCATAGTTAGTGATGGTCAACCAGCTACCCTACCACCTAAGAGGTCTATTAATCATCAGATTCACTTCATCCCAGGAGCCTCACTTCCAAACAAATCTGCTTATAAAATGACCCCACAACAAAATGCAGAAATTGCTAGCCAAATCCCAAGAACTAATTGACCAAAGGGTTGATTAGAAAAAGCATAAGTCCATGTGTTGTTCCCATAGTCCTGTCCCCAAAGAAAGATGGTACTTGGAGGTTGTGTACCGATTCTAGGGCCATAAATAGGATCACTATTCGGTATAGGTTCCCCATACCGAGGATAGAAGATTTGATGGATTGTCACGATGGAGCTAGATATTACTCCAAGATAGATCTTAAGAGTGGATATCATCAGATAAGAATCAAAGGTGGAGATGAGTGGAAGACTTCTTTTAAGACTACGGAAGGACTTTATGAATGGTTTGTTATGCATTTTGGGTTGTGAAATGCCCCAAGCACATTTATGAGACTAATGAATGAGATTTCGAAGGACTTCATTGGAAAATGGGTTGTAGTGTACTTAGATAGCATCCTAGTGTTCAGAAAAACAAAAGGAGGTCATCTTAGACATCTGCAAATGGTAATGCAAAGATTGCATACAATCAACTTGGAAAAGAGTGAGTTCATGAAACAAGATTTAGTATACTTAGGTTTTGTTATCTAAGAGGGTAACTTGAAGATGGATACAAGCAAGGTGGAAGCAATCTTGAATTGGCCTACACCAAAGTCAGCTACACAAGTAAGAAGCTTCCATGGAATAGCACAGTTCTATAGGAAGTTTGTCAGGTAGTTTAGTGATATCAGCACACCTGTTTTAGATACCATAAAAGGAGGTATGAAAGCCAAGTTCCAATGGAATGAGCAGGCTGATAAAGGATTTGAGCATTTTAAGAAGATGATAGAAACTCAACCAATATTGATACTTCCTAGTTTTGACAAGTTGTTTACTGTGGAGTGTGATGCCAGTAATATTGTTGTCGGTGTAGTTTTGAGTCAAGAAGGAAAGCCAGTAGCTTTTCACAGTGAAAAACTAAGTGATGCAAAGAGGAAGTATTCCTCATATGATTTGGAATTGTATGCATTAGTGAAAGCACTAAGGAAGTGGAGACATTATCTCCTTCCTAAATAATTTATAGTCTTTACCGACAACCAGCCTTTGAGTTTTCTAAATTCACAGGATAAACTAAGCCATAAACATATGAAATGGGTGGAGTATATAGAATCCTACACCTTCACCATAAAGCACAACAAGAGAGTACATAATAAGGTAGAAGATGCATTGAGTAGAAGGTTTCTCACAATACAAGAAGTTCAGTTAAGAAGCATTGACATAGAAAGCTTCAAGGATCTATATCCAATAGATGAAGACTTTTCAGCAGCATACAAGGTAGTAATATCTTAGGGGTCGTAAGGGGTAGTAATATTTCATGTCTCCTCGAGGTTCTTGAATCCATGGTGAGAACCATGTGCCTGGATAGGATTTGAGAGGAGCCCTTATGTATAGTTTTATGTTTTGTTTTTGTAGGAGAGGTGTTGGACATGAAAGTAGAGTTCTTACCATAAGCGAGCTTGGTGATAGTCCGGTTAGGGAAGAGAAGTGAAGAAAGATGTTGTGAGAGTGTTGGCTGGATGAGTTGGTTCAGCCAAGAAAATGAATCTACCCTTATAGGTTTAGTGAGCATGGAGAGATAACTTGTTGGTGGGGAACTGGGTCTTGAGTGAGAGGTGAATATCTTAGTGACTTCCCTTGGGTTAGGGTTTAGAATACCCTAGAAGGTCTGAGAAAGGGACCTTAGAGTAGAGTTAGGCTGAATCTCTAGCAATAGAATCCATTCCAACCATCATGGATTCAATGATATGCTGATAGTTCTTGGCCTCCCGGGTTATTTTCTTTTGTTCTTTGTATATGGGAGGAAAAGGAATCTTCACTTTCTTATGCTTGATGGAATTGGACATGAGCTCAGTTTGAAAGATGTTTTTAGGAAAAGGCAGTGACTAAAGAAAGTATGCCTTAGGTGCTTTTTGGAACAAATGATGATCTTGGGAATTTTGAGCAAACAGTCTTGCAAGAGACAAAACAACCTTGCAAGAAGCATACAAATGTTGATCTCTTTGGCAAAATGACTTCAAAAACTTTGGATTGTGTATGTTCAAGATATTTTTTTTCAAAAGGTTTGCAATGTCGCATGCACACACAAGCAATTCTACCTAAGGATTTGGTTAGCTTGAAAACCTTTGCTTGCATATGTAGGCACACACACAAGAGCTAATCAGAATACGACCATCACCAAGCACGCGGCTCCAATCTTGATACCATATTATCCGACTCCAAATGCTCAAGGTGGCACAAATGTGCAAGTTTCTTAGGTAAGTTACTATCTTCCTTGCCCCGCCAATTATCAAGCTTACAGAGGTGAAACAGGTAGATTGTTATTTTATCAGTTGCTAGTAATTTTGTGGAGTCCCCACAATCAATTTGTACGACGTGACTCACTTAAGAGCCTAGTTTGACCATGCCAGTATGCTGGGGATATTCACCCAGTATGGATTACCACCGAACACGACTCGCCCAATCTTGAAGGGATGTAAAATAAACCGTTGGGTCGCACCTTATTTCTATACCAGCCGAAGGATTTACCAGTTTGGGGTCATTCTCCAGTAGGACTCCTGCTTCTTCTGGACATGCCCCTCTAAGTAGATTGAAAATTTCAAACGGTCACAATCATCTTTCTCTTGCACCAACAACCATGAAAGCCAGTGGGAGAGGATAGTGCATGAAGTGAGGTTTCTTTGTACAAAAGATTGTGCAAGTGCACCAAAAACATAAAACACGCGATTGATTTCCGATAAGTTAGGCAATGTGTTTTGATCTAATACATAAATGAACTCGCACGTATGTTCATTTTATGAGCACCAAAGTGAAATGTATTTTTCCTTTGTTCAATTATTTTTAAGCATTCAAGATTGAGTTCATTTTGATTATTCAGTTTTTAAACCCAAGTTTGAAATGTGTTTAATTGCCTGGTTTAGATTTAAACCCAAAATGAAGTGTTTTTGAGAGTTGTTCAATTTGCCTTTATGAGATGTTGATTTTCTTATTCAGTTTTAAAGCACAAAATGAGATGTTTGATTGCTTGTTCAGTTTTAGATCCAAAATGAAAGATGCTTGATTGTGTATCTGATTTCAAAACCTGAAAAAAAGCGTTGATTTCCTTATGCATTCGAGATTGATTTTTCTTGAAATGTTTGATTCCTTAAGGGCATTCAAGAGTTGTGTTTGATTTGATTAGATTAGTGCACAAAAGAAGGGGTTACTTTGAATGTGTGCACCTAATTTTGGATGAAGAATCTGATAAAATGGCTTACAAATATGAATAGGCCTATGAGTAAGCTTGCCGACGCTTTTTGAATCATAAAAAATAGAGCTCATATGCAAATGTTATAAGCGTTTCCGTGAGAGTGCCTCGTTATGGTTTGCAAGGTTAAAAAATGGCTAAGTCCCTGATGATGTCATCACTCTGCGAGATTAAGTTTTATGGTTGCGTGGCCATCACAGAAAGAAAATAACAGTGGAAAATGATGGTCAAATGGTTGTCAAATTTAATACAGAAAAACTACCTGCATGGAAAAAATAATTAGTGGGTCCCTACTGATTTGGCATGTGTGAAGGGGTTGGGTTGAGTTAGAACTCAGGGTTAGGTGGTTGGGATTGGTTAAGTTAGGTGTTAAATTGAATAAAGTTGAGTATTCAATTCACAAGTGGAGGGAAAATAGATAATATGAATTAAGTTAAATGAATAGATATTATTCATTCAACTTAATAGAAGAAATAGGGATAATATAAATCAATTAGTTAAGGGTAATTACTTAATCAATGATGTTCTAGGAGGGAATTAAATATGATTAACATGTTTTAATTAGATTTAGGTGTCTACAGGCCTAAGTGCACTACTCAGCGTGGCAGATTTAGTGAAGAATACATGGGACAAGAAGATATCTAACTTGAAGGCGAGCTTTAAAGATTATATTTCATGCCTTTCAACCTTACAAAATTAAAAGACAAGAGATATATCAATTTTGACTTGTATATAGATATTTTCACACCTTTGTCATTTTTGTCAAAGGGGGAGTAGTAGTTGTGAAAATAGTAATTATTATAAGGATAAGTATAGTCAAAGGGGGGGTAATAGTTGAGAATGTGACAGTTTTTGAAGTTTTGGAGTTTTGAAAGTTTTTGGGACTTAGCCAATTTTCATATGTTGCCATCAATGACAAAGGGGGAGATTGTTGGCAATTTGGTTAAGTAGGATATCATGATGTTGTCATTATGGAAACATATACTCATTATGGAGATACAGTTTTGTATGTTAGTTTTGTAAAATTGTCTAAGTATAACAGTCTGAACAAAGACTATTTTGGTTAGGGAGGTTCACAGAAATAATTCTAGGGCATGCGAGCTTGAGTACAACATATATGAAGTATATTGAAGCTACAACTAAGAGCGCTTGATTGTATGGTCAATACACTCAAATTTATGATTAATTTACTAGAGACAATGCAAGTTGATAGAACCGAGCAACGACAAGTATTTGGTAAATTTTGGTTAAGAGATTATTTTGTTTTCAAAATAATGACTTAACTAGTTAGGGACAACATCCTAGATGTTAACCCGCATTCAACAAGGAATGATATTATGATTTGAAACGTGTAAGCCAACTTAAGTATCGTATTTTGTATAAAGGAAAGTAAATGCAAAGTTCATTTTGTAACAAGACTTGAATGAAAATTGATGATACTATGAGAATTATTGATGTAATATGTGAAGTCTATTTTTAGATGAGAGCAGTGCAAGTTTTGTGAAGAGATTAATAGACAGATCAAAATATTGAAGATATTTAGCAAGCAACAAAAGTTTTGTAAGACATCTTTTGTATTAAGGACTATCATTGTATATTGCATGTTTGGGAAGTGGGCTCACCTTGCATACAGTCTTATTTTGTAATACAAACTCCTAACAGAGTTGAGGCTTCTAACAAGGCCTAGTCCTCTAATAAGGACAATGATCACTACAATTGTAATAGACTCCCCGCAGGGTTAATATCTTCTGCGAGATACTTTATTAGTGGATCATCTTGTGGGTACCATCCCCACTGGAGTTTTCCCTTGGCCAACATTTCCTCGATAACAATTATGGTGTTATGAGTTCATTTGTGCTATGGTTTTGCTTACTGTTCAGTATATTCAGTTTAGTTTCATATGCAAGTTTGAAGTTAATTAATTATATCATATTTGGGCAAAAGTTTATGAAATACTGATTCACCCCCCATCTTAGTATTTCCTATTTCTAACAATTCCTTTCATGTGAAATATGACAGAAATAAATATGATCAAGCATGGAACACAAATTAAGGATTTGTTTAATTACTACTAATTTCCAATTAATCTCCTCCATATGTTGAGCATTCAACATATCAATCACAATATGAGAGTCTGACTAAAAAAAAATCATTTTCCAACCAAGAGAGCATTCTCTTACTATAGCATAAAGAATAGCTATAGCCTCCATAAGGTTATTAGGTTACATCCCTTATAGGTAGAGAGGAAGAAAACAACATTTCTCCTGCTATCCCTACCAAAACCACCAATTCCCGCATGTCCATCAGTATTGAATTTTAGAGTTCCTTCAAGAGGAAGGATAAAATTTCCATCTATATGAATTTTATGTTTGATTTTCCTCAATCTCCTTCTAGTAGAGAGGCCAACTCCGTTGCCGCCTATATTCAAATTCCTTATCACAATTAGATCAGTAGGATCCACATGTTCTATAACATCACATTTTGCAAGAATAGTTTCTTGAAGTCTGCAAAATTTTTTCCCCAGAGAATGACATTTATCATTTCTAAATCTTGAAAGATCCTCCTATTTATTTCTAGACATAAATTTCAGATGATGAAAGTTGGACCAAGAAGCCAAGAAACCTGCAAAAAATAAGATTTGGCTGGAAGATGGCCCAGGCTATCCAGAAACCCCACTAAAGAAGTGGCTTGAACACAAGCATGATTTCACAATCCCTGCCATATGTGCTAAACCTCTCTAGCATAAGAACATTGAAAGAAAAGGTGGGACACATTTTCTTTACTTTTCTTAAAAAGGGCACATCTAGATGGGCCATGGAATCCCCTCTTTCATGAATTCTCTCAAGTGAGACATTTACTTTGGACAACCAACCAAAGAAAAAAAATTGCACTTGGGACAAGAGAAGAAATTCCAAACCTGTTTCCACCAAGGCACACCATCCTTGCCATGCACCTGCCTATCCAATTCTTGGTATCTAGGGGCAACAGTAAATTCACCCTTCGGATTAGGACCCCAAGCCGAAACATATCTATCTTGAAGAGAGTTACATAGTCTTCTAGCTAAAATCTCCACTAGCTCCCGACGATTCCCTTCAATGCCACCTTGTGGCCACTCTTAAGGATTCTTCCAAAAAGTCACTTGAACTTGTCCCTTAGGGACAATAGTTTTAAAATCAGATACCCTACACCAACCAATTGCAACAAAAATATCACAAAGGGGTTATAGGTGAGGGAACTGAGAGATAATAAGGGGACAACCATCCCAAGAATCCTGCCAGAAGGAAGCATCTAATCCTTTATTACATATATAGAAAAGGTCATCTTTAATGTGTTTTGCCCCTTTTTTGAGAGTGTCTTAAATCATAGAACTTCCCCCCATCAAGTTGCACTGAGACACATCCATACTATCAACACCATTGAGATACTTCTAAGTGATTATTCTAACCCAATCTTGATCTTGACAAGTGCACCATCTCTTATATAATTTGGCTACTGGAATTTGACCCATTAAAGTAGTAGGCCTGAAACCAAGACCCCATCTTGCTTTGGTCTACAAACAGAGTCCCACCTAACCAGCCTCTACTTGGAGGAAAGGAAATTACTAGAACAAATAAATTGATGAGAGAGAGCATCAAATTATTTCACAAAACTAGATGGAGCCACCTACACAAAACATCTATATATAGGTAAACCATGAACAATTGACTTCAACAAAGTAACTCTTCCAATTGGTGATAACCATCTATAGGTCTAGTGGCTAACCCTCTTGAAAAACTTGTCCAAATTTTCCTGCCAAAACTCTCTGTGTTGAGGACCCACACCAATTGGAATCCCAAGGTAGACCAGAGGAAGGGAACCAATAAGAAATATCAAAATTAGGGCAATCTCATTTTGAATAAGATGAGGAGTATTAAAGAAATAATAAAAGACTTATTCTCATTAATTTTCTACCCTGAGGTAGCCAAATGTGTCCAAAGTTTTCCTGAATTCAATAGCTTCACTAATTGTGGCCCTCCCCATCAAAGCAGTATCATTCACATATTGCAAGTGAGAATAGGGAGGCAGATTCTCACACCAACTCCACCCTTGAATCAAGCCCTATCCAACCTTGGATTTGATGATTCTTCCAAGCCCCTCATCCATGATGATAAACAAATAAAGAGATAACAAGTCTCCATGACGAAGAACCCTAGAGGCACTAAAAATATCAAAGGGTTCCCCATTAACCAAGACTGAGAAGGAGGCAAAGGAAACACAACTCATAACCCAACTAACCCATTCACTGCTAAATCCAAAATCCCAAAGAACATTCTGTAAAAAATCCCACTTACCTTTATCATATGTCTTTGCGTTGTCCAGTTTGATAAACATAGCTTTCTCTTTAGAAGTGCCCATGGAATGAATGACCTCAATAGCAATCAAAATTCCATCTAGAATTTGTCTGCTAGCAACAAAGCCACCCTTCTCAATAGAGATAATAGTTTTGAGACATACCTTGAGTCTCTCAAAAATAAGTTTTGTGATAATATTCTAAACCACATTGCAAAGCGCAATTGGACAAAACTCATCAAGTCTATTCACATTTTCCTTCTTAGGAATAAGGGCAAAAAATGTACAATTCATGGATTTTAACATTGGCTTATTATTATGTGGTTCCTGAACCACCTGCAGAAGGTCACATTTTATATACTCCCAAAACTCCTTGTAAAATTCAGCCGACAAGCCATTTGAACAAGGGGATTTTCCCTTTTTCAAGTGAAAAACAATGTTCTCCAATTCTTGTAGCAAAACAAGGCGAATGAGAGCCTCGTTCATTTCCCTAGAGACAAGGGGGGAATACACTCCAAAATAGAAATTTTTGCTTCCCTATCAGGGAGAGAATCTTCCTTAAAAAAAGAAGAGAAATATTGATGGGCTTCTTGATAGATGTCCCTCAAAGAGGATAGTTTCAATCCCCCCCCCGCCTCCCCGCCTCCCCGCCCCCCAAAGACACAAGGGAAGAAATGTGATTACCAATTCTTCTTTCCTTAATAGAGTTATGAAAAAAAAAAGTATTCATATCTCCTTCCTATAGTCATTCAACTCTAGACTTCTATTTCCAAAGTATCTCCTCCTGAAGCTCCCATCAGCCATAGCCTCCTTTTGACTCAAATCCAAAGTAAGTCCTCTGTCTTGGATCAAGAGAGTAATAGAATCTAAAAAAATTTGGGCTTCCTATTTTATGTGGTGAAAATTCCCAAAATATTGCATGTTCCATCTCTTGAGTTTATATTTCACATGTTGCAATTTAAAAATAAAAGAATGTATAGCCATTCAATGAGGGGGTTTTCCCTCAAACCACTAATCTGTGGCCAAGTATTGAGGAGAGGGGTCTCGCAACCACATGAGATAAAACTTAAAAGATGGCCCTTTTGAAGCCCTAGAGGAATCCATAAATATTTTGATAACCAATGATTCAAGCCTCTCCGATCCAAGATTTTAGAACTAGTATTCCATCTATCTCCCACCCAGTAGAAAGATACCATAAATCTATCCAGTATCTCAGAGATTATATCCACTCCACTTCTCTTGTTGTTCCAAGTGAACATGCCATTGTTGGGATTTACATCAATAACATTCAAAAGCTCAATTTTATCATTAAGGAGTATGCCCGAAGGATCCAACCTAGCCACACCCCCTCTTTTTTCTTCCAAGCTGCAAATTGCATTGAAATTCCTAGCCAAAATCCAAGGGAGAAGGGGGTTCACAGAATGGACATATCTAATATGGTCCCAGGGCTGAGATTTTCCTAAGAGAGTTGTAGGAGCATAAACATTGGAAAAAGGACAAATTTCACTTAAATCCAGGCAAGAAGCAACCATAAAAATAGAAGAGCGTCCTGTAATCCACCACTAAGGGAAAATATTTCTTGGGTCCCATAAGCAAACCATTCCCCTTGAGCTACCATGCAACCCAATATAATGACAAGCTCTACGCAGACAAATCCTAGAAACTCTACTTTTCATTTCCTCCACTAACAATTTAGTCTCTTGAATGAACACAATGTTAGGAGAATGAGAAGCAATTAAAACGTGAATTTTTTTTCCTGAGGATGTTGTTCAAACCCCTTAAATTTCATGATAAGACAATTTCTAAGGATGGGAGAAGTGAGAATCAATGGGTTTCAAATACCCAGACTCAACCAAAGTATCCCCAATAATCTTCACCTTCTCTTGGTCTGTCTTCTATCCACTCTTTGAATATTTCTCCATAGACCCCTGTTTAAGGGTTTTTTTTGTAGGCCTAAGGTAGGAACAATCCCGTTACTCTTTCCAGGCTCTAAAGATCCCTTCAGTGAAGGATAAGATAAAGTCACCACATTAAACATGTCTTTTGAGACTCGGATCTCACTAGACTTTTCGACAATTGAATATTTTAGAGGAAGATTTGTATCCATCTGCCCATCCCTCTTATCCACTATGGTTGCATTCTGTTGATCATTTCCATTATTATCCTCCAATGTCACTCCCAAAAGTTTAACACCTAGAGATAGTTAAACTGGAATTCCCTCCTCCTGAACCAAATTATCTAAAGCTTCAAAATATTTAGATACCCCATCATTTTGTCTATCCATCCAAGTCCTCTTCTGACCTCTTCCGTTATTATAATTTTTGACAAGAATGAAGCCATCTTTATCAGTAATACCATCTGACATAGGAGCCTTCCCTTTATCCACCCTAGGAGCTAAACTAGAATGGGCATTAGCTAATTCTAATGGCCTAGATCTGGGGCATTTTCGTTGTAGATGCCCATACTCATGACAAATTCTGCATCTGAATGGTAATGTCTCATAGTCCAACCGTTGAATCCAAGAAGAGGATCCAAGACATATTTCCATAGAATATGGTAATGTGTTATTTATATCAACTTAAACACAAATATGGGCATAAGAGATTATCTTTCTATCCTGACTCTGAGTAGGAGGACCAACATGTTTTCCGAGTAGAATACCAATGGAGTGAAGAATATCATCTCGCCATAACTCTAAGGGAAGCCTGGGAAGACGAATCCAAATAGGGACTTGCAAGGGGAGTTCCTCTACTGAGTTAAAGCCTGCATGCCAAGGTTTGACAAAGAGTTGAACCTGGTTAAAGAAATATGGACCTCCTTCAAAAGATTTATGTATGTCTTCCATGCAAGAGTATATAACCAAAAAACAATTATTACATGTCAATACTATCTCCATGTCCCCTTCAAGGTTCCAGAATTTTCTAGCCCAAGATTCCAGAAATGGTAAGGAAAGGTGAAGCCCCAAAAATTCGCATATAAGAGCATGATTGCTCCAATATGAAATGTCGTCCGCAACTAATTCTAGTTGAATTACCAAGATTGGATGTTCTTGACATATTTCCAAACATCTATGCACCTTCTTGATTTTCGATACTCCCTTTGAGGGGCCATCACCTTCACCAAAACCCTTATTTGCATATTTAACAGTTGTATACAAAGAAAGGGATGAGTCATAAATATCCATAGCATCAAAGTTCATCGTACTCTGAGATCCCCCAAAGTGAGCGATGTAAACTTCTATAACCGAAGAGAAAAACAACCTCGCACAAAAGAGCCTTGTACTTGTTACTAATAAAGACCTAAAACAAAAGAAATATATATGAAGCGCTAAAAAACAGTGCCACTTCCTGCCCAACGCAACCCTGCAACACCGAACTCCTCCTAACTCCTAACTCCAATCAGCAAACCCTTAAACATCATTACTAGTCAAAGATAAATTTAGATTAATTATTTCATCAGTTAACAACATTTTAGATCCTTGTATATGCATTTTTTGCAATTTTAATATTATTTATCAATACATATTCTATTGACTATCTATTGATAATAGCTGATTTATAATGTTTTCATTGTTTTTATTATATTATAGATATTTGTATTAAATAGTTGGTTCTTAATAACATCAATATGATATATAATTCAGATTGATTATTGGTAGAATATATTGTTTATAATCCTAAATTTTTATATAATATCTATAATATAATAAAATAAGATTTATATAATTTTATATTTAATGTTTAGATAAAAAAATTTAAGTAATTTTAATATATTTTCAATATTTAACATTTACTTGATAAATATAATAACTTTTAGAAATTTATTTTTATGCAATATATTACCAATATGTCAAAATATATTTTATAAATAATTATGATAGAATTTATCGATTATGATAAATCATATCAAATTCATTATTTTCTTTTCTACAGTATTTTGGTGTAGCAACGACTAAGCTCCATGTAAAATGCACCAAAGACAAAAAAAAAAATCATTTTTTTTCAGATTCGAAAAACACACTGGTTTTTTTGCAATTTTTTTTTGGTTTTCCACCACAAAATATGCAGATCATGAAGAACAAATGATGAAAATTTCATGAAAATCCATTGTGTTTTCCATTTTTTGAAATTTGGTCAATGGTGCATTTTACATGGAGGATAACTGCGTCCCTTTGGTGTGACATGAGGTGGAAAAAAGTTCATAAATTTATTTCATAAAGACTAATCATTACTTATTTTGGCTTTTTATGGTGTAGGAGCACCCCAAGAGTACATTCATGCATATGATGTTAAAATTTTGAATTTTGTTTTGTTTTGGTAGATTTGATATAATAAGGTCATTTAAGACCATGTCATGTGAGTTTGAGTCCATATTGGTCAAAAGGGGGGTTGGAGTGTTAAGTTGCATAAGTTGTTAATTTTGCAAAATGTTGTCAATGTTGTAAAATGCAAAATTATGGAATATGAAGAGTCATAAGTTGTAAATGAGGAAATTTGGTTGGTTTAGAACTCAGTGGTTGACGAAGTTTGGGAATGAAAGAAAACTTGTTTTGAAGCCAATTACATACTAGTTTTCTGTGTTTTTTTTTCTGCAAATAGTCTGCTATTTTATTTGGTACAGAATGGTACTTATTTAAAACTTATATGGTTGGAAATATAAATGATTTACCTTTCATTTGATTTTGGTTTGATTCGATTTTATGAAGATATCAAGAATATTTGTAGAATTTATGATCATTTTTGTAAGTATAGGTCTGAATCTGCCCTAGGGTTACTATTTTGGGGAAAAACATCACAACTTTCATTTTCATCCTCCATTGTACAATGAAGTATGTGAAAACATGTGCAACAAATGAGAGGATGATAATGTGATAAGAGAACTAAAGGTGGATCTCACACATAAAGTGGAATGAGATAACAACTATCACCACCTAAAGTAGAATTCTCCTACACCATGTGCTAAAATGAAATGCAAACTCCTAGGTGGCTACTATGCAAACTACAATGTAATGCATTATCCTAAGTAAGCTTAAGTAAAGTGTAATTAAGAATATTTAATTACACCAAAAACCCCCCTTAAGTGCAACTTAGGGGAATGCACTTAAAATCACAATGCAAGATGGGTCTCGACTACTAGGCCATGTTAGGTACCCATGTACAAACTGCAGTGCAAAAGATATGCAATGCAATCTCTCATAAAGCAGAGAAAGAGGGAAAACCTCATGGGAAAAACCCTTCCCCAAAAAGAGAGATGATGAAAAATAAGATGGATGGATGGATGGAGTAATCAAGACCCCCAATACGACATACATCATGCATATACAATCAAGAATCCCCCCATAGGAAGGAAACAAGGAGACATGATATACCCCCCATAATGAATAATCTTCTCCAAGGATGGTGAATGCTTCAAGGAAAAACATAATCCAATGCCTACAAATAACATTTCTCCCCTTTGGAAGAAGATAGGCCATTGGAAGAAGAATGCTTCCCATTGTGGATAGGAGGAAGGAAGGGGAATCTAAATGACCTATGAAAATGTCTCTAAAGTGTTCTCATGTATCGCCATGTCCTTGGTTGATAAAGATGCCACTAACCAATCAGGAACATAGCCAATAGAAGGTGACACGAAAGGAACTAATGGTAACTAATTGTGACCATTCTCCAAATACAAATATGTCTCCCCAAAATAAGTAGGAAGAGAAAAAAAGCAGCCCCCCCCCCCACCTCAATGTAGAAGGTACACCAATGGTAGATGCTCCTGGATCAATGTAGAAACTGTACCATGAAAATTGAATGATGCTTTTCCCTTTAGGAAGAAACAATGCCATAGGTTTATTAATGAATCATCTCCAATCTGTAGGAATAATCCTCAAAATGTATGATGTCTTAGTAAATTGAATAGGAATCTCCAACACATGAGTATGATTAACTTGAACCATGTAATGTGACATCTCAAGTGAACTTTTGAGACTCATGAAATCCAATCTCCAAAGACTCAAATGTCTTCTCTAAAGATAAAGAGACCTCCTCTAAATGTTGTATCAAAGGATCCACAATCATGTCAAACTCGAAAGAATGATCAAGAGAAGAATGATGAGGGTTAGAGTGTTCCCTCGCAAAAAATTAAGAAGGATCATCCTCAACAAAGAGAAGATGATTGTCATCAACTATGTATCATAAATCCTCAATGTAGGACTCCACAAAAAAACCTGCAATGTTTGTAAAGAAGTCATCCCAAGTAATTGTATCTGGGAGACAAGGAATATCTAGTTGTATTGAATCACAAGTATCATAAGGAGAAGTGATCTCAATAGGAGAAGTATCTTTTGGTAGAGATTCTAAATCATCATCATTCTCTGGATCAAGAAGCCAACTATGTAGTCGTCATAAATTTTTTTCATTGAAGGGAATATTCTTTTCATCATCAAGTGGAATGAGGCAATTTGCAGTTGGATCTTTTGGGAATGGAGAAACATGTGGATCTCCAAAATGCTTCCAAAACATTGTCCAAATTGTTTGTGGGCACTCAATATCAATGATCTTGGGGCAAAAGGCATAGAAGAGAGACACACTCACGGTTCCAGTAAGTATAAATTTGATATAAGTGAGCTTATCTTCCCAAATTGCTTGACTCCACTCTCCTTGTGGCTCAGGAATGATTCCATAGACATGAGGCGAGAGATTAAGCCATCTACAATGTGTGATGATGCCTTTTTCCAATGCTGCATAATTACCCCTAGTGAAAGGTATGGCATCGGGATGAAATACTTCTTTCATGATTACATCAAAGATATACTTCTCAAATGAAATAATGAGATCATAAAATCAATGCACCCCCCGAAATGCAATGAATCAAAGAACCCCCAAAATAAATTATTTTGACACTTTATATGTAGTGCATGTATAATTGCCACTTGCTAGAATTGTCCAAAGTGGATTTCTGATTTTGATAATTACAACAAAAATTATCAAGCAATAACATAATCAAACAACCAAGACAAAATCACAAAAGGATCCAATTTGTTACAAGTACCAGAATAGGCCAAAATAGACCAAATGCTGAAAGTGATAATTTCGTCCAAACAAGCCTATAATTTGATAGAAAATATAGATTATTCTAAAAAAATTATGCACTTTAAAAAAAATGGCACATGAAAATGATGACATTAATTTTTCATTAGTATTCAAACAACACTTTCAGTAAGCTTACACCGAAAGACAATAAAGGGCAAACCGAAGGTCAGATTAGAAGATCACCAAAACTGATTAAGTACAAAGAGAACCGATGACACAAGGTAGTGTGTACACTGAAACTCGCAATGCAGAAAGATAGAGTGGAACCCAAAAGAGGAACCCGAAATGTAAGTTACAGTGCAGACCGACAAAACAGATATAGTGCAACCGATAGTAAAAACTGAAGGACAGTCAAGCATGACTGACAGATAGAACCGAAAGTCAGTTGCAGCCCACAAAAAGTGGATCTGACTTCCACGTCAGATAAAGCAAGGGTATTCTATTTATAAGATATTTAATTGTTTTTAAATCCATTTCTTTAGGGACAAGAAACATTAATGTAAGTGCTTTAATCAGTCTAACTGATTTAAAACACATAGAATAGGAGATCTAGGTGTAAACCTGATCTTAGAGTTAACATTGTTTTTATCATAACTTGGTGAAGTCAATCCATCTATAAATAGATGATGTAATCATTCTTTAGAATGTGTGAAAAAGAGAGAGGAGAACAGAATGAACACATCAATGGATTGAATTGAGAGTTTCAAGAACCAGAACAAAAAAAGAAGAATTTGGTTAGCAGAACCAAGAAGAGAGGAAACTGATAATCAGAGGTATTGTTCAATCACAGCTAAGGTGATATTATTTTTATGTGAACTACATAGGATCTGTATCAGCAATAGGAGATTGCATTTACCAGGTCAATTTCTAATTTTCTATCATTCTAACAAGTGGAGAAAAGTGTAAAAATTCCTTTCAAGAAAGGTGGATTTAACAATCCAATATCAAATCTCTTAACCGAGTGCACACTTAACAGTGTTGCTAAAAGCTCTTAACAGAGTAGACTTTAACAAGTCTCCACCGATAGTCCTAACAGGGTAGATCATCATAAGTGATCAAATTGTAAGCCTTAACCAACCCCTCCCATTCTACAGATAGTGAAGTTTTTTGGGTACCATCCCCACCATAGTTTTTACTTCCTAGCAGGAGTTTTCTGTGATATCATATATTGTGTTATGTGTCAATTATGTTCATGAATGTTTCTATGAATGAATCACATGTTTATTAATGTTATGAATTGATATAACTTACTCAAAGATAGTGTAGATAAGATTGAATGGATATGCAATTGATTACAAAGGTTAATTGATTAAAGGATAAGAAAAAGTTTTAGAGGTACTGATTCAACCCTCCCCTCTCAGTACTACTTCCCATTAAACCCAACAATTGGTATTAGAGCTAAGTCTCTTCTTGGAGAGGTCAAGGGCTTAAGAGAAAAGATCATACAATGGAGAAGTACAAATTTGATAAAAAATATTGAGCTCAAAAACCTTGAAATTCATATGTTCTATGAACAGTATAAAGAAGCTAGAATCAGCATAAGACAATTGCTTGATGAAAGAAAAGGTATGGCAACTCGAAGCAATGAAAAAGATTATCAAGATGAAGAGATTCTAGATTTCTTTGAGTCTTCAGGATAAAATGCAAGCAAAGCATCAAATACATCAAAAAAGAACATCACAAATCTAAAGGAGATCAATCAACATCTGACAGGGCAAATAAAGATGTTGCAAATTGGTTAAGAGACCTAGATGGTAAGAATGATTGATGTGATGAGTTTTGCTAGACAAGCTGAAACAGAAAGAACACTAGCTACTGATGACAGGAGGAAGATTACAGAGAAACTACAAGAAAAGGAGTTAGAAATTCAAAGACATGCTGAGCATCACCATGAGCTCACAAATCAGATTATTCTTATGAGTCAAGAATCAAACAAAACTAATTGAAAGAATATAGATTATCAGTGAACTAAGAGAAGAAAATGAAAAACTAAAGCACAAGGTTAGAATTCAGCAACAACATAATGAAGTTATCAGAAAGGCTTAAGAGAGAAATAAAATAATGGATAATTTTCTAGAAGGACAACAAAGAGTCAACAACAACAACAACGGTCTAGGATTTACCAAAAATGGAGAATCATCAAATCAACCCAATTGAAAGAATGTCTATGAAAATCCAAGACCAAGAAATCTTACATGCAAAAATTGTGGAAAGCAAGGTCACACATCAAATGTATGCAGAGGCAAAATAAAAGGTATTCCTAAATCTACATCTTCATTCATAGGATTTTGTTATAAATGTAACAAGAAAGGACATAAAGAATATGAATGTAAGTCTAAGATGGATCAACCAAAGATGGAAACCTACATGGACAAATATTGCCCTACTTGCAAAATGAATGGGCACACAAGTCTTGAATGCTGGAAAAAGAAAAAGCAAGCATGGAAGCCTAAAATTCAAGAAACTACATATCAACCAAAGAATGTCGGTAATCAGTATGTATGGGACTACAATACTTGGAAAAATTATACAGTATGTGGAAGATATGGTCATATTGTTGAAAATTGTATGAGACTATGGACTAGAAAGTCTAGAGGTTGGACTAACCCTAGAATGACATGCTTACACTGTCATAAAGTTGGTCATCTCAAAAAGGACTGCAAAGACCAAATGACAGAGACAAGCACATATCCCAATGGAAACACCATTGAAGATATCTGGAAGGCTAGAGACAAGATGTGGAGAAAAGCTTCAAGCAATGATGAAGCTGGGACGAGCAATACCAAAGGTGACACCCCATCCAATGGATCCGGCAACATCACCAACCCCACCTAAGAAGAACAAGTAAGTATGGAACTGCATTAACCCTAAGCTATCACTTTATATCAGTTCCACAATATGATGAAATAATTCCAAATTAGCATACGAAAGATGCATCATGGTTATACTTGTTGAAATATGTAAGAACTATGTCTTCGGGCATATATACCGAAACCCGTCGGTATACACTTAAAGCAAAGACTGCCTACATTTACCAAGAGACGTTGATTATAACCAAAATTTGTTAGTATTGATCGAGCCGCATCGGTAAACAAGTACATGAACAAGCTGTTTGTGTTACCAAAACCTATCGGTAAAAGCAGAGTAAACATTGACTACTCCAAAATGTTGTAAGTGACATCGATGGAAATAAAGTCTTCACCGACGAACTCAGTCTTCAGACACCAACGAGTTGGTGAGCATTTATGACACATGTTTTAGGGCAACGACTATAAATAGGGCATCAAAATGTTTCATTTGTCACGACACCCAGAGCAGAGCGAGCGAAAGAAATTTTTGAGCATAAAGAAACCAAGCCACAGAGTGATCACGACTCGACCTCCAAGAACCCCAAATCAGTTCAGAGATCTTTGCAAGCACAAAAAGTAAGTTCTTCAAGACCGACAACTCCGTTTTCATGCATTTACGCAGAAGCCCTAATTTTCTGAAAATAGCATCAACTTCACGATCTGTGAAATCTAAGAATGCAGAGAAGGATGAGTTCAAACTCATCAAGAATACTGCATGTGAGGAACCCAATTACAAGATCCATCTAGAGGTTGCCTCACAACTCGATGACGCTGGTACATTTTTCATGCATTCCAGCTAGGGTTTTGCTGGTTGAAGAAGTCTGATCCTTCATACACTGCAAGATTGCAGAGATTGGAACGTCATAGGTGGAAGAAGCTTACCAGAAGCTTTATAACAATGATGGAACCCTTAAGGAAGAACACAAACACATTGAGGTAAAAGGGCTTACCAATGCCCTAAAGTTTCCAAAGGTCTTCAAAACTGATTGGATTCGGTTAGTACTAAGCAGAATGCATAACAAAAAGTTATGGTTGGATGAACTGAAGGAAATCACCCGAGATGTCATCCATGTGGTCATCGGTTACCCTGTAATCGATAAAGTAAAGGCACTAAAGCATCCACCGAAGGTAGAGACCAAAAAAAGATGACTAGATCCAAATGGGATGGCCATGGATTGAAAGTAACAATAATAAATGATGATGAGATTAAGTTTGGTGCATGTGTATTGGGATACAAATTCTTCCAGGCTAACAGATTAAACAATATTGCATCAGGTGCTGTGCACACAACTTACAAAATTGTGAAGAAAGGTACATAGTTGGATTTATCTGAGCTACTCCTGAATCAGTTGAAGGAAAACCTAAAGAAAATCAAGAATGCAAAGTCAAACACCTGTAAGTTTGGCTCACTAATCACATGTATTTTCTTCTATTTTCAAGAAAAGTTCCCATCGGTAGGAGATGTGAAATGGGACGGCACCAAACCGGTCACCATGCAAATCAATGAGCACATAGCTGCACTGGGAGATAGCTTTGAAATAGTCATGGATGAATACTTTAATGTATTCAAAGATCGAATGCAAAAGAGGGTAAGAATCCCTGGGCAACTCATTGAGCAATATAAGGATGAGATATGCTTCATGGTTGACACTGATCATACTTTCATCAAACCTGTAATAGCAAGGACATCATGGTTTCAACCACTAAAATATGAGATCAACATTGATCTTGCAACAAAGGAAATTGATACCTTAATCAATGAAACACTGGACAAGAAGCAACCAAGGTTTGGCACATATGAAGAAGCCAAGTCAAGAATTAAATCAGACCTAGCTATCAAGAAGATAGTCAAAAAGAAGGACAAAATGGTAAATATTCTCAAGAAGATTCTATTAGTAGATGAGGAAGAAGCTGAGCAAGCTGAAGAAATTGAAAAAGAGGAGGAAACCGAAGAAGAGGTGTCTCTGGAAAAGATGAAGAAAAGATTGACTCTGAGGAAATAGAGTCAGATTCACCACCTCCTCCACTGTCAAAGAAACCAAGAACTACAGCTGCTTCAAGGAATAGAAGCCAAACGTCCAAAGAGTCTACTCCTTCACCTCTTCAGAAGGGAAAACTCAGGACTTACAAAAGGAAAGCTCCAGCACCGAAAAGAGGACAAAACAAGAAGGCTAGAAAATACATCATAACCCAAGAGGATATAGAGGACACCGAGTGAGATGAAGCCTTAGACGCAAAAAATGTCAAGGTAAAAGAACCTGACACTATTGATGACACTTGTGTTTATATTGTGTTGCCCCACTTTTGGTCTTTATATCTCAAGACAAAAATGGATGTTTTGTGTGTAGTAGTGTTCATAGAAGTCTCGTGCAAGTCTGGAGTCTAAGTCAAGACGTCCACTATAGGTAGAAGGCCTTTATCAGATTTCCCTAATTTGACTTCTCTTTCCTAAGCCGGGAGGGATTCCAAGTCTAAAAAATCATGTTTTATCGGGTAGGTTGAATCCCTAATCCGGTAAAGGCCACGTTTTAAAGTTTCTAGCTTCAAAATTACAAGCAGATAAAATACTTTGCCTCATATCTTCAAGTTGCGACATTGGCGGGAAATCAAGTTTTGGCTTCTCCATGGCGGAAAATGACATACGGGGTGCGCTTCCCGCGATTGACAGACTTAAGGATACCAGAGATAAATAAAGATGGGAAATGAAGAAGTCGAGAACAAGAAAGCCTTGAGCATTCATGTCAAACCTATAAGGAACGATCAAACGAAGGAAATTTCATGGAATTCATCATAGGCGAAAAAGTAAAAAATGGCTTCTCCACTACTCCTAACAGCGGGTTCCGACCCACGAGATGCATTTTCTGCCAAGTAATCAATGTGAAGAAATTTCAAAGAATAATCCATTCCACAAGAGGGCCGAAACATAAGAAGGCCAATGGAATCAATATATATCACTTTGGCATCCCTACAGGCCGGAATTTTTGTTTGGCAGATTTTAAGACAGAGAGCACTCCAAAGGAATTTTTCCGCTCAAAGGAGAAGCAGAAAAGTAAATCTCCGCCACTTTAGGAAAGTTACCGTTATGGTTACTAAAGTAAAAAAATGTTTTCTAATGTCATGAAAAGAAAAGTAATTAATATAAATAAGGTCTTTTTACTTTGTAACAGACTTATTCATTAATGTAAAGGTCTTCTCATTCGTGTGACGCGGGAAGTCGGTCGTTAAACGGTAAGAATTCAAAAAAAGTATATAATCAGTTGAAGACTTCGAACTGGAATCACCATTGTTCACCAAATCATTTGAATTTCAAGCAGCTACGACCAGTCACTCTTTGTTCCTATTTTCCAAAGAGAAATTCAAATTTTTAAAGTGAATCACACTCACATGGCTTCCAGATTTGTAGGATTTGACAGATTGAACAGTATCACATCTGAGTGGCATAAAATCTCAGATACCTCGCTGAACTTCTTTGACATGTAGAGTTTCCATAACAGACTGTGAGCAGAGCAAATCCATCCTATCACTGAGAAGCTGAAGGAGAGTGGGTTAGTAGAAGCCGCTGGTTTTCCTGTAGTCGTTCAGGCTCCTAAGTTGGTTTGGGAATGTATAGCCCGATACAACCCAGACACCAAGCAAATTCTCCTGCCAGACAACACGGTGCTCCTCTCCATCGATAGAGAATCCGTTCAGAATTCTCTCCGCATTCCAGAGCAGGCGGAATACTCTGAGATGACTTATAGCCGGGCAGTTTCTGAATATTCAGTGAAGAGACCAGTCTGGAAAAGAGAGATCATGAAGTCATGGTTTAAAGAACCCAAGAGCGCCAAGGGCAAGTTGCCCAAAACATTATTTGGCGCAAATCTAAAGCCCGAGATAGTAGACATCCTAGTGTTACTCCACAGAATTAGAGGTGAGAGTGAAGCTTTTAATTTCATTGAACAACATTTCTTCCTGGTTCAGATAATTTGTTCTCAGCATCATTTAATTGATTGGGCGTTGATGGTAAGCGAGAATCTCTCGGACGCCCTCAATAGGGCCAAATTTTAGAATGAATTTTACATGTCTTCTGTCCTAATATATATTTTAGCCACGATTCAAATCTGGCATGGGCTTCCTAGATTAGAAGAATTCCCAGATGATGTGAAAAGTTATGAGTTTTTCCCTTCTTTGCAACTACAAAATAGCTATGCGGATTATCTCACGGTTAATGATGCCTTTACAATGAGACTGTGCAGGGAGTTACAGGGTTTCCCAGAGAGGAGATTTTCTCCTGAAGCCATGGCTTTTATAAGCCAATTCGGTTGTTATTTTATTCAGTTCATAGATTTCTCATATCTTCATCTTGCAGGTTTCGACGACTTTCCTTTGAAGCTGCCTAGATACCCTACAGACATGATCATGCTGATCAAAGTAATGAGGCAAGCACTCTAGGTGAACCTGATCTGCTCAAAGGTAAAGAAGAAAGGCTACGAGTTCCTGATGGTCATCGGAGCTTACATTTGTGCGTCTCAATCAGAGGCAAAGAATGTCCTTAAAACATTCTCAAAGAAGTTCTCTCTGGCAACGTATGACATTCTAAGACCACAGTATGATCCTGTTGATTATGCCAGAGATGTCTTGCAAATGAGCCAGGCTATTCATCACGTACCTGATATTGAAGACTATTGGGCCAATTGCAAAGATGACTTGGAGAGCAGGGAAAGGTTCTACGCCCGGTTAACCATTGAACAAATCAAAAAGTTCAATGTTAACATCGCAGTAGAAGTCTAGAAGATGATGGTAATCATCTGTACGATGATACCTACTTGGAGAAAATAAAATCCACCCCTATTAGTTTAGAGCCGATGTTGGACCAGGCGATAAGTGACTTGCAGACCCTAATGGCGGGGATTTTCAAAAGAACAGCTCAGTGGGTTGAGTGGCAGCAGCCGAAAGAAAAGGTCAGAGAGGAAACCTCCCACTCAGCGAACTCCTACGAAAACAACTACGGGTGCTGCAACCTCTTCATCCGCAGCAATCCTTCCAGCTACATAGGGATTAATTCAACCATCGGGGGGAGGAGATGAACCTCCTGAAAAAGCCTCTCTTAGAGAAGACTTGTGGAGAAGGCCCCCTTCCAGATGTCAGAGTCACAGAAGAGGCTGACCCGGAAAATCAAGTCCAATCTACAGACGAGCCTCCCAAAGCTACAGAGCCTGAGAAACCAATTATTGTCGCTGCTATAGATGTTTCAGCCGGGACCTCGACTCGAGAAACTCCAAAGAGGATGTCCCCTGTCATAGTTGAAGTTGGGGAGGATAGCCCTAGTACTTCTGCAGAATCTTATAAGAGAGGTGGGGAGCAACAGGAGGTTACTCAGGTTGTGAAATTGATCTCCTCCTCACCTACTTCAGTGAACCCATTCGCCTCTCGTCCCAAAGCTACTCCACTTGTTAGAAATCTATTCATCAAAGAGTTGGTCTCCGCCAACAAGGTCACTAGCGTAGAATCATGGATAGAAAATACTCTAGAGTGAAAGAGGAAGAGGATGGAAGAAGCAGTTCCCAGCAAAGACACCCTATCATGGGCTTTCCAGCCCAAGGCTACTACAAGAAAACCAAAGAGTGCAAAGACTATGTCTACTCTGGGTCGTGATCCTGAAACAGGGCACTTCACCATGGAAGTAGCCAAGCCTACCAAAGAAGGCAGGCTCGAAGATCTAGCGGCTTCCGATTTTCAGTTGCAATCATTCGATATGGGCTTAGCTTGGCATGACACTAAAGTGGATTGGTGGAAGTCCACCATTGTAGTAATAGAAGAGGAGTTGGAAGATCTCAAGGCTTCCAAAATTCAGCTTGAAGCAGAAGTGGCTCAGCTGACTGAGTTCATTAGACAACTCTTAACTCCTATAGCGAGCGCTCCCAGTACTCAAACTTCCTTTGATCCTACTACTGTTGAGAACCAGGCCATCCTTGCTAAGTTGCAAGAAGATTGGCATTACGGACAGATTGGTAAGAGATGGATCGAGAGGCTTGAGTCGGAAGGCCTAGTGATCATTGAACAGTTAGGCAATGTTGTTCTGAGGCTAGAAACGGAGAAAAACAACATTGAGAAGAATTTACAGACTCTCACTGCAAAGAGAGTGAGATGTCAAGAATGCATAGTTATGTTGCATGTGGCGGTCAAGATGAAGACTAAGGAGGCCCTAAAAGCTAAGATCCTACAGAAGGGTGATGAGCCCTTGATCGAATGGATCCAAATTCTGGAATTCAAAATCGAGATGATTATTCAGGCCGAAATAGGGCTACAACAAACAGATGTTAAGGTGCAGGAGGAGCAGAGTAAAAATTATAAACTCCTGCTAGGACTTCATGTGAATTCGCAGACTAGTGGCGAGGGTAAAGTAATAGTTGGAGTGGCCAACATGCAGAAATCATTCACAAATTACTTGCATAATTTGGCAGAGCTGTCTTCGACTCATTTAGACAAGGTGCCAGAACTCCAGCAATTGAGTGGATGCATCTTTAAGGCTATGGAAGAACTAAAAGATCGGTCAGAAGCAATCAAGAATCTAGCCAAAGAGCATTCAAGATGGCTCGTCCGTTACACCAATGTCCACGTCAACAGACACGAAGAGCTCATCCAGGTCATCACTGTTGTGATAGCCCATAGGGCTAAATTAGCTAAAAAGAAGGAAGCCGAAACGTAAATGTATTCTCTTCTTGTGCTATTTTTGTCAAGATTTTGTAATGGATAGACCTTTAGTTATCATTTTCTGGTTGAGAAGTTGAACCATTTCGGTTACTTCTTTTTGTAACGGTTCAATTTGGAACTCTATATGTATGAATCCAAAAATCAATACAAAGGTTGGCTAAATTTTGGTGTGAAGAATATATCATCGTTGCTGAGTCAATTGTGTATGTCTTAATGCCATTTCTTTAACTGTTCCATTACATTCCATTTATCTTTCTGTTTAATTCGAACATCTCATTTGAATTAGACTCGTAATTTGTATTTGAACCGAAGTTTTGTATTATGATTTGATACGATTAATTTAAGGGAAAATCGGTTGCTTCTCTAAGTTTTGGGAATGTTCTTATAATACGGATTGACTGATATCATCACATTGTTATCTTTCAATATAGCATTTGCATTTTAGTATTAGCCTATGCATCACCAGTTTTGGGAAATTAATCTGATCGATAGAGTCTCAGAATTGGTTAGATTCAGAGTTGTAACTACTTTGCCTGAGCTATTTTCTGTCTAGATTTGGCTTGGTTTACCTCTCCTGCTCTTAGGTTAAGAGCATACCCCTGTTAGGTTAGGAAAGACTAAAATTCATTGAACATTATACACATAAGGGAGTTGTAGCTTCCAATTCAGAGGAAATCTATCAATCTAGTGATAGATTATCCAACTGTTGGTATTAAATTGTTTCTCACGGATTTGGGCATTTGAGAGTTAAATTGAAAAGAACAATCTGTTTACCAACAGATTTTTGGCAACTCCGCTGGGGAGACAAACAGTCGTTATACCAGAAGCATACAATGAGAAAAAATGGTGCTTCCTCATGAAAATATAACCCCTGTGCTCCAACCTAATCTTGGATTCCAAGACGACCAAGAAGATCTCATTTCCTCATTAAATATTTTCATCTGGAGATACAGGAGAAGTACTGAACATTATAGAAACGCTAGTCAAGTGCTTGAACTAGAAGAAGCTAGAGCAGAAGCACTCAAGAGAATCTTACAAAGAAGAAATCTAAGAAGGGCAGAGCCTGAAGTCAGGCCACAACATTAGGCAAAAATTTGGAGCCTAAAAGATTTCTCAGAAGTACCAGGAAAGAAGGCAACACAGACCCAGTCTTTGAGAGACTTGCGAATATTAACTTTGCCCTCCTAGAAGTACCTCTTCGGGGAAACAGAGCTGCAAGGAGCCAGAGCAGACCTTCTTCACCTCCTAAACCAACCACTCAGTTATCCACCACTTTCCAAGTGCTAACATTGCACGAAGTAGTTGCCCCTCTTGTTGTGAACCTAACACCCTTTTTACCCCAAGTAGCCATGGCGCTTCCTTGGGCCGCTGCAATCGGACCTCTGCAACTAGCTGCATATAACCCTCTCCCTATAGGTTCTAGAAATAACTTTTCCAAGTTCTCTAGAGACGGGAAGGTATCTACGGATGAGCATATTGCCACGTTCTTCGCTTTAGTTAACATTCTAGCTGTCAGAGAAGAAGATGTGACCGTCAGACTATTCATTGAGACTCTTGTCAAAGGTGTCGCTGATTGGTTTCATCATTTACCTGATTCTTCTATTACTAATTGGGCCACTATGAGAGCCGCCTTCGAAAGAAGGTTTAAGACCGCTGAAGATGAACATGCCTTGTTGACTCAATTGACTTCTATCAAGAAAGAGCCTTCAATCAACATGAGAGATTTTGTAGCCAAATTTAATAAACTGGTAAATCGTATCCCAGTGGCTGACAGGCCTACGACGGGAAATTTGAAAAATTTCTTCATAAGTGCTATGCCACTAGACATCAATTATGATCTAAGGAGAATGAACCTTGCAAATTTGGATGCCACACAAAGAACTACTGTAGAACTCGAAGATCACATGATTTCATCTGGGAAGTGGAAAAGGGAGATACAGTCTAAAGCCAGCAGTAGCAATACTACGTCGTCTGATGAGATGCTCCAAAAATTGTCTAATGAATTCACTGCCTTCAAGAGACAACTTCCCAGATTCAATAATCCCTACCAGCAAAAATTTCAAGAGCAGCCTGGGAGATATAATGGCAGGAGAAATGCATAAGGCAAGATGTTACAGTTAACTGCTCCGCCACAGAGGCTAGCTATAGAACCTCCTCCTAAAAGGGGTAATATGTGTGCATTCCACTTAACTACAGATCATGATGGTGAAATCTGTCCCGATGTAGCCCATGCTTGGCAAATGCAAAAGACTGACGAGTGGAACATTGGAACATCTAGAGCAGAACCAGATTCATACTCGCATGGCAACTTTGAAAACTTATATTTAGAGTATGAATCAGATTCACAACAAGAAGCGACATGTTATGCCACCATAGATGGGACCTCTTATGCAGTCCTAACTCGGAGTCAGAAAGATAAAGGCCAAGGTTCGACATTGCCTAAAAACAATGAGGCATCTACTTCCAACTCAAAGGAGCCTAATCAAGGTATGAGGATTCCTCCACCAGTTAAAGAACAAAGCTCTTTTGACATTATTCAATTCTGTAAAGATTCCAGGATTCAGATTTCCCCCATAGACTATCTTAAGGCTAATCCTATTGAGTTGCAAAAGTTGGTAGATTATTGTAAAAGTGAAAACCAAGAGTTAAATCCAAGCGTTATGACTGTCATAGAAAATGAGTCATTATTTGCAGACCCAGTTGAACAGAGGCAATCATCTGTTTCAGCCACCTCCCCAGGCCAAAAGCCTGATCCATTCTATGTGTCTTTATATATTAATGGTTGCAGATTGAGCAATTGCATAATAGACTCTGGGGCATCAGACAATGTAATGCCATCTACCGTGGCCAAAGCCTTGGGACTTACCCTCACCAAAGCCCATGGTAGATGTTACTCCATGGATTCCAAACAGGTACCCTTGGTTGGCCAGATTAAGGATGCTCAAGTGGCCTTAGCAGCACATCCTGAGAAGAAGATGTTGTTAACCATCCTCGTCGCTGATATACCTGCTAGCTACGGTTTGTTGTTGAGCAGAAGTTTTTGCAGAGATCTTGGAAGGGAGATAAAGCTGGATTCGTCCCAAGCCTTGATCCCAATAGGTAACAAAAAGATTAAACTGGTCCCTGAGGAGAAGGCTAAGTTTACAGTATTGAAATCTGATGATCCTAAAGCTCAAATCTTGTACCAAGAATTGGAGTTTGGCAATTATATGTTGTTCACTGACAAACCTGAGAAAGAAACGAAAATCACCGAAGAGGAAAAGCAATTTTCCATTGAAGAAAGACCACCACAGAAATGGACTCTTGAGTTCGACGGCAGTTGCACGTCGTCAGGATCTGGTGTAGGTGTGGTTTTGATATCACCCGACGGAGTATGTGAATCGTTGGCTTACAAATTAGAGTTTGGAAACACCAACAACACCACCGAGTATGAGGCCCTCCTGTTAGGGATTATCGCCGCGAAAGAAAGAGGTGTGCAAATCCTGAGAGCTCGTGGTGATGCTGAGCTAATCGTACGACAAGTCAAGATTCAGTACTCTGTAAAGAACCACAGGTTGAAGAATTATAGAAATAGAGTATGGGATGAAATAGAAGCATTGGATGCTTTTTTCATCGAATTTGTGCCAAGAGAGTTGAATTCCAAAGCTGATTCTTTAGCCGTCTCAGCCTCATTATTACTTCCCCACCCAGAATTCAAAGATAAAAGATATCAGGTTGAAGTCATGTATCGACCATCTGTGCCTGATAACGTAGAAGATTGGCAAGTTTTCAAAGATGACAAAAATCTCCTTCTCTTCCTAGAGAGCGGCGGAG
>MU223225.1:7391130-7405829 GCA_018584345.1 Thuja plicata
TAAGAAATCAGTGTTTTGTGTAACTGAGGGGAAATTATTGGGTCATATAGTCTCCCAAGAAGGTATAAGGATCGATCCTGAAAGAGTAAGAGCTATTCAGCAACTGAGTTTACCAGTAAATAAAACTGGAGTGAAGTCCTTCTTTGGTCAAGTCAACTTCCTCAGAAGGTTTGTCCCTGATTTCTCCGAAATTACTAAGCATATTGTTGATATGATGAAAGGGAATGTGAACTTCAAATGGAACGAGCCTGGTAAGCAGGCTTTCAAAAGTATCAAGGATGCCATAGCTAACGCTCTAGTATTATGCCATCCAGATTATAAGAAGGATTTTATAATCTACTGTTATTCTTCTGAACACACTCTGTCAGCTATTCTAATGCAAGAAAATGAGGAGGGAATTCAAGCCCCCATAGCTTTTATGAGTACACCTCTAAAGAACCATGAGCTGAGATATTCTCAGACTGAAAAGCACGCTGTTGCAGTGGTGAAAGCCCTAAAAAAATTTAGATTTTATACTCTACATTCCCACTCCCTGGTGTATGTACCTGAAGCTGCTGTGAAGAGTATTCTGACTCAACAAGACGTGGGATGTAACAACCGAGGAGCGTGGGTAGCCAAAACCCAAGAATATGACATAGAGATCAAGCCTACCAAGCTGATGAGAGGGAACACTTTATGGAAAGCAATGGCGAAAAATCAAGCTAACGAAGACCCAAGAGCTACACACCTGGTTTTGGCAGTAAGTATGCAAGACCCATGGTTCAAAAACATTGTGTATTTCTTAACCTATGGTGAATTCCCTAAAGGATTAACTTCAAAGCAAAGGCGAGACCTAAAATTGAAGGCTTCTAAATATGTAATCTGGGAAGATAGACTATATAAGAGGTCTATAGATTGAACATTCCTCCGATGTGTCGATAAACAGCAACAAGAGAAACTATTAAAAGTTTTTCATGATGAAGCTTGTGGTGGACATTTCTCCTCATCAGTCACCACATTCAAAATTTTGAGACAATGTTATTACTAGCTGGGAATGTTTAAAGATGCATACCAGTGGGTGTCAAGATGCAAAAAATGTAAGATGTTTACCGCGAAGCCACAATTAGCAGCATTACCCCTCAGACCCGTGATAATTGAAGGACCATTCCAACAGTGGGGACTTGATTTTATCGGCGCTATAAGCCCTACGTCCAGTGCGGGTCATACTTATATAATTATGACGACTGACTATTTCATGAAATGGGTGTAAGCCAAGGCGACCAAAAGAAATACTTCAGAGATAGTATGCGAGTTCATCAAAGAAAACATCCTGGTAAGATTTGGTGTACCGATTAAGTTGGTTATGGATAATGCCACATACTTTTCCTCTCAAGAGATTACTGAATTTTGTTTTGAGTATGGCATCATGGTCGGCCACTCTTCTGATTATTTCCCGCAAGGGAACGGTCAAGCAGAATCTAGCAACAAAAATTTAGTGAACATCATGAAAAAGATCGTAGCAGAAAACCAGAGAAATTGGCATAAAAAGATCCACGAAGCCCTCTGGGCAGATAGAGTGACACCCAAAAGAGCTATTGGTGTGTCTCCTTTTGAACTTGTCTACGGAGTAGAAGCCAGTTTTCCATTGCCATTGGAATTAGCGACTTGCAAGCTGAAGACAGCAGTAGAAGATGGCATATACGAAGACAGTTTGGAGAAAAGGATCCTGTATCTCAGCAAGTTGGAAGAAGAAAGGGAGAAAATGGTTGATCATATCACGCGTCATCAGATGTGTGTGAAGAATCTGTTTGATAAAAAGAGCAGGCCCCAGAAATTTATGGAAGGAGACATGGTGTTGTTATGGGATAAACGCAAGGCACCCAAGGGCATGCACGGGAAATTTGAAACACTGTGGAAAGGACCTTTCAAAATCCATCAAGCGTTCGATAAAAATTCTTTCAAATTGGCTTATCCAGATGGAGAGGTATTACCCCTGACGTATAATGGTCAGGATTTGAATTTCTATCAGATCTAAATTGAAAGCAGGTAACCCCTGTATTGTATTATAGTTACGTATAGTTCCTGTTTATGTTTTCCTAGTTAGGTTTCCTTTCTGCTTTCCTTTCCACGCTTTGCCTTAGTTTTGTTGTGAGCCACCTTTTGTTGAGCTTTGTCAAACCAGAGATTTGAGTTCTTTGCTTAGACATGAAAATGTCCAAGTCCCCAGATAGAGCCAGTTGTTGCCCCACTTTTGGTCTTTATATCTCAAGACAAAAATGGATGTTTTGTGTGTAGTAGTGTTCGTAGAAGTCTCATGCAAGTCTGGAGTCCAAGTCTAGATGTCCACTATAGGTAGAAGGCCTTTATCGGATTTCCCTAATTTGACTTCTCTTTCCTAAGTCGGGAGGGATTTTGAGTCTAAAAAATATGTTTTATCGGGTAGGTTGAATCCCTAGTCCGGTAAAGGTCGCATTTTAAAGTTTCTAGCTTCAAAATTACAAGCAGATAAAATACTTTGCCTCATATCTTCAAGTTGCGACATTGGCAGGAAATCAAGTTTTGGCCTCTCCATGACGGAAAATGACATACGGGGTGCGCTTCCCACAATTGACAAACTTAAGGATACCAGAGATAAATAAAGATGGGAAATGAAGAAGTCGAGAACAAGAAAGCCTAGAGCACTCATGTCGAACCTATAAGGAACGATCAAACGAAGGAAATTTCATGGAATTTGTCATAGGCGAAAAAGCGGAAAATGGCTTCTCCACTACTCCTACCAGCGGGTTCTGACCCACGAGATGCATTTTTCGCTAAGTAATCAATGTGAAGAAATTTCAAAGAATAATCCATTCCACAAGAGGGTCGACACATAATAAGGTCAATGGAATAAATATATATCACTTTGGCATCCCTATAGGCCGAAATTCTCCTTTGGTGGATTTTAAGACAGAGAGCACTCCAAAGACATTTTTTCTCTCAAAGGAGAAGCAGAAAAGTAAATCTCTGCCGCTTTAGGAAAGTTACCGTTACGGTTACTAAAGTAAAAAAAATGTTTTCTAATGTCATGAAAAGCAAAGTAATTAATATAAATAAGGTCGTTTTACTTTGTAACGGACTTATTCATTAATGTAAAGGTCTTCTCATTCGTGTGATGCGGGAAGTCGGCCATTAAACGGTAAGAATTCAAAAAAAGTATATAATCAGTTGAAGACTTCAAACTGGAATCACCATTGTTCACCAAATCATTTGAATTTGAAGTAGCTACGACCAGTCACTCTTTGTTCCTGTTTTCCAAAGAGAAATTCAAATCTTCAAAGTGAATCACACTCACATGGCTTCCAGATTTGTAGGATTTGATGGATTGAACGGTATCACATCCGAGTGGCATAAAATCTCAGATACCTCGCTGAAATTCTTCGACATGCAGAGTTTCCATAACAGACTGGGAGCAGAGCAAATCCATCCTATCACTGAGAAGTTGAAGGAGAGTGGGTTAGTAGAAGTCGTCGGTTTTCCTATAGCCGTTCAGGCTCCTAAGTTGGTTCGAGAATGTATAGCCCGATACAACCCGGACACCAAGAAAATTATCCTACCAGACAACACGGTGCTCCTCTCCATCAATAGAGAATCCATTCAGAATTCTCTCCGCATTCCAGAGCAGGTGAAATACTCTCATATGACTTATAGCTGGGCGGTTTCTGAATATTTAGCAAAGAGACCAGTCTGGAAAAGAGAGATCATAAAGTCATGGTTTAAAAAACCCAAGAGCGCCAAGGGCAAGTTGCCCAAAACATTATTTGGCGCAAATCTAAAGCCCGAGATAGTAGACATCCTAGTATTACTGCACAAAATTAGAGGTGAGAGTGAAGCTTTTAATTTCATTGAACAACATTTCTTCCTGGTTCAGATAATCTGTTCTCAGCATCATTTCATTGATTGGGCATTGATGGTAAGCGAGAATCTCTCGGACGCCCTCAATAGGGCCAAATTTCAAAATGAATTTTACATGTCTTCTGTCCTAATATATATTTTAGCCATGATTCAAATCTGGCCTGGGCTTCCTAGATTAGAAGAATTCCCAAATGATGTGAAAAGTTATGAGTTTTTCCGTTCTTTGCAACTACAAAATAGCTATGCGGATTATCTCACGGTTAATGATGCCTTTACAATGAGACTGTGCAGGGAGCTACAGGGTTGCCCAGAGAGGAGATTTTCTCCTGAAGCCATGGCTTTTATAAGCCAATTCGGTTGTTATTTTATTCAATTCAGAGATTTCTCATATCTTCGTCTTGCAGGTTTCGACGACTTTCCTTTGAAGCTGCCCAGGTACCCTACAGACATGATCGTGCTAATTGAAGTAATGAGGCAAGCACTCCAGGTGAACCTGATATGCTCAGAGGCAAAGAAGAAAGGCTACGAGTTCCCAATGGTCATCAAAGCTTACAGTTGTGCATCTCAATCAGAGGCAAAGAATGTCCTTAAAACATTCTCGAAGAAGTTCTCTTTGGCAACGTATGACATTCTAAGACCGCAGTATGATCCTGTTGATTATGCCAGAGATGTCTTGCAAATGAGCCGGGCTATTCATCACGTACCTGATATTGAAGACTATTGGGCCAATTGCAAAGACGACTTGGAGAGCAGGGAAAGGTTCTACGCCTGGTTAACCATTGAACAAATCAAAAAGTTCAATGTTAACATCGTTGTAGAAGTCTAGAAGATAATGGTAATCATCTGTACGATGATACCTACTTGGAGAAAATAAAATCCACCCCTGTTAGTTTAGAGCCGATGCTGGACCAGGCGGTCTTGCAGACCCTAATGGCGGGGATTTTCAAAAGAACAGCTCAGTGGGTTGAGTGGACAGCAGGCCGAAAGAAAAGGTCAGAGAGGAAACCTCCCACTCAGCGAACTCCTACGAAAACAACTATGGGTTTTGCAACCTCTTCCTCTGCAGCAATCTTTCTAGCTGCATAGGGATTAATTCAACCATCGGGGGGAGGAGATGAACCTCCTGAAAAAGCCTCTCTCTTAGAGAAGACTTGTGGAGAAGGCCCCCTTCCAGATGTCGGAGTCACAGAAGAGGCTGACCCAGCAAATCAAGTCCAGTCTACAGACGAGCCTCCTAGAGCTACAGAGCCTAAGCAGCCAATTATTGTCGCTGCTATAGATGTTTCGGCCAGGACCTCGACTCGAGAAACTCCAAAGAGGATGTCCCCTGTCATAGTTGAAGTTGGGGAGGATAGCCCTAGTACTTCTGCAGAATCTGATAAGAGAGGTGGGGAGCAATAGGAGGTTACTCAGGTTGTGAAATTGATCTCCTCCTCACCTACTTCAGTGAACCCATTCACCTCTCGTCCCAAAGCTACTCCTCCACTTATTAGAAATCTATTCATCAAAGAGTTGGTCTCCGCCAACAAGGTCACTAGCGTAGAATCATGGATAGCAAATACTCTAGAGCGCAAGAGGAAGAGGATAGAAGAAGTAGTTCCCAGCAAAGACACCCTATCACGGGCTTTCCAGCCCAAGGCTACTACAAGAAAACCAAAGAGGGCAAAGACTATGTCTACTCTGGGTCATGATCCTAAAACAGGGCACTTCACCATGGAAGTAGCCAAGCCTACCAAAGAAGGCAGGCTCGAAGATCTAGCGGCTTCCGATTTTTAGTTGCAATCATTCGATATGGGCTTAGCTCGGCACGACACTAAAGTGGATTGGTGGAAGTCCACCAATGTAGTAATAGAAGAGGAGTTGGAAGATCTCAAGGCTTCCAAAATTCAGCTTAAAGCATAAGTGGCTCAGCTGACTGAGTTCATTAGACATCTCTTAACTGCTATAGCGAGCACTCCCAGTACTCAAACTTCCTTTGATCCTAGTACTGTTGAGAACCAGGCCATCCTTGCTAAGTTGCAAGAAGATCGGCATTACGGACAAATTGGTAAGAGATGGATCAAGAGGCTCGAGTCGGAAGGCCTAGTGATCATTGAACAGTTAGGCAATGTTGTTCTGAGGCTAGAAACGGAGAAAAACAACATTGAGAAGAATTTACAAACTCTCACTGCAGAGAGAGTGAGATGTCAAGAATGCATAGTTATGTTGCATGTGGCGGTCAAGATGAAGACTAAGGAGGCCCTAAAAGCTAAGATCCTACAGAAGGGTGATGAGCCCTTGATCGAATGGCTCCAAAGTTTGGAATTCAAAATCAAGATGATTATTCAGGCCGAAACAGGGCTACAACAAACAAATGTTAAGGTGCAAGAGGAGCAGAGTAAAAATTATAAACTCTTGCTAGGACTTCATGTGAATTCGCAGACTAGTGGTGAGGGCAAACCAATAGTTGGAGTGGCCAACATGCAGAAATCATTCAAAGATTACTTGCATAATTTGGCAGAGCTGTCTTCGACTCATTTAGACAAGGTGCCAGAACTCCAGCAATTGAGTGGATGCATCTTTAAGGCTATGGAAGAACTAAAAGATCGGTCAGAAGAAATCAAGACTCTAGCCAAAGAGTATTCCAGATGGCTCGTCCATTACACCAATGTCCATGTCAACAGACACGAAGAGCTCATCCAGGTCATCACTGCTGTGATAGCCCATAGGGCTAAATTAGCTAAAGAGAAGGAAGCCGAAACATAAATGTATTCTCTTCTTGTGCTATTTTTTTCAAGATTTTGTAACGGATAGACCTTTAGTTATCATTTTCTGGTTGAGAAGTTGAACCATTTTGGTTACTTCTTTTTGTAACAGTTCAATTTGGAACTCTATATGTATGAATCCAAAAATCAATACAAAGGTCGACTAAATTTTGGTGTGAAGAATATATCATCGTTGCTGAGTCAATTGTGTATGTCTTAATGCCATTTCTTTAACTGTTCCATTGCATTCCATTTATCTTTCTGTTGAATTCGAACATCTCATTTGAATTAGACTCGTAATCTGTATTTGAACCGAAGTTTTGTATTATGATTTGATACAATTAATTTAGGGGAAAATCGGTTGCTTCTCTAAGTTTTGGGAATGTTCTTATAATACGGATTGACTCATATCATCACATTGTTAGCTTTCAATCTAGCATTTGCATTTTAGTATTAGCCTATGCATCACCAGTTTTGGGAAATTAATCTAATCGATAAAGTCTTAGAATTGGTTAGATTGAGAGTTGTAACTACTTTGCCCGTAGCTATTTTTTGTCTAGATTTGGCTTGGTTTACCTCTCCTGCTCTCAAGTTAAGAGCATACCCCTGTTAGGTTAGGAAAGACTAAAATTCATCGAACATTATACACATAAGGGAGCTGTACCTTCCAATTCAGAGGAAATCTATCAATCTAGTTCTATATTATCCAACTGTTGGTATTAAATTGTTTCTCACAGATTTGGGCATTTGAGAGTTAAATTGAAAAGAACAATTTGTTTACCAACATATTGCAAATTCTAGATCCATTACATATCCACACATTAGGAAATGGGGGAAACTAAATCAAGAAGATCGGAATAAAATTGAGGAAGCCATGATAGCTAAAATGTATAACTTCAAATATGTACCCATGCAATTTGAAGGAAGTTATGTTCCACGAGAACTCTTGGATAGATTATCCGCCTGTTAGACATTTGCTCTGGCAAATGAGAAAGAAATCAGAGAGAGAGTACTTGTTTCTCTAATGCCACCTGAATCAACAAAGGTAGAGATAAAAGAGATGATGGAGAAACACAAGAAGGAATTCTCACCAAAGCTAAGGGCATACAAATTTCTTGAAGGCAAGCTAATTGAACTTGAATAGGACAGCCGCAATAAATGGTGCAAAATCATGAATAGACCAGTTGAGAAAGACAGCCCCAACAAATACCTTCAACAACAAGATGTTGATAAGGCAACCCAAGATTATACATCCATTGAGCTGGATAAAGAAGAAGATGATACAACAGGGAATAAGACTGTAGATGTGGTAGATGAAAGATGGGATGATACCACAAATGACAACATTGTGGATACCAATGTCATCGACATTACCGATGACCCAGCAAATGAAATCAATAAGGATGAAGATGTCACTGTTGCAAAAGATACAACTGATGAACATGACACAACAATTGACAGCACACAGGTCAATATTCTAGGCAAACTTCCAATATTGATACAAGCTATCAATATCATGGAAGAAACAAGTAAATCACCTAACAAGGAAACTCCAAAGGATGTAGGAGAAGAAGCAAATAAAAACAACACCGATGGTCAGCAAAACATTGAAGATACTCAAGATGTAACCGACACTAACAAGGTTACAAAAGGAAATAAGGACAAAGATGTGGAAACTCAAGACAAGAATGAAAACACCAAAATAGATGATGCAAAGGAAACCAATGAAGGAGACAAATCAAAAGATGGAACTCCAGAGAAAATAGACAAAGGTGCTACCGACAATGTTAAGGTGAATGTAGAGACGTCTGCAGACACCCAACGAGCTGAAACTGATGCCAAACAGCAGAGAGAAGCATAACAGGTCACATCATCAAGTACAACAGAAAAGGCTGAGAAATTAGCAATGATGCTACATTCTACTAAGTCACAAAAGAAGAAGAAAATAAAGAAGAACAAGTTAGAGGTTACACTAGATGAAATCATTGAAATACTGAAGTGTGACCCCTCTACACTAGACATGGATGCACTACAAGAATATGGAGAAATATGCTAGAGGAAGGCATTGCAAGAAAAGTTGAAGAAACAACATAGGGACTCCATGGTACTAGAGACAACACGAGACATTCTACATCAAATTGTACCAGATGTTGATATTAATCAAAGCAAGCCTATACTTGATCAACTAGCTACCCTCACTGATGCAATCACCACTCAGAATATTGATGCTGAGAAGGCAATTAAGGAGAGAGAAGAAATGAAGTACCAACAAAAGCTCTTAGAGAACATCAGCCAAGAAGTGGCAGAGAATAAGGTAAAGCTATCAGAATTCATATATGAATTAGACCCCATCATATCTGAAGCTATAACCTTAATTCAAAAGCTGAGCACAATAGAAAAGTTCACTAAAGAAAATAGTGACAATATAGCAAAGCTAGATACAGATCTAGCAAACAGTGCTAGTAGCTAGTTAACCACAAATGGAGAAAATGCAGTCAAACTGCATTATGAAAATATCATTGAAGTAAAATGGTTAAGGTAGGAGTTGTGGGAGGCGGAGACATGTTTCAGAGAAGAAGTAACCGAGCTACAGGCTCAACTTCTGCCAAATCTTACACTGCTACAACATCATATTAGTTCTGCAAGGAAACTGATAGGAACTCTCGAGATGTCTATAGAAGACAACATCTATGATATGCATTCAAAGATAACACTTGAGCATATGGCTCTAGAAAACCTAAGAGAGCAATGGGATAAAATGATGGAAGACATGAATTCTTCTCATTCACACATTTTTGATAAGCTCTTAGAGGTAAATAACCTTTGCCCTTAATATCAAATAAAGGGGGAAATGATACATTGTACAAAATATCATTGAAAATGTTATGTACATTCAGTCAGAATGGGCAAAAGGTAGATATGTATATGTGTATTCATAAAGGGACAATGATATGAAGAAGGAAAATATATCATATGTACAGATATACCGACATATACATAGGGGGAGTCATTAAATGACTAAGGATTATATATGATGTATATACTTAACATTTTGTTAGTATTTTACACATCAGTTTTTAATACTAATGTCAAAGGGGGAGATTGATGACATTAATTTTTCATTAGTATTCAAACAACACTTTCGGTAAGCTTACACTAAAAGACAGTAAAGGGCAAACCGAAGATCGGATTAGAAGATCACCAAAAATATAAGTACAGAGAGAACCGATGACACAAGGTAGTGTGTACACCGACAATCGCAATGCAGAAAGATAGAGAAGAACCTGACAGAGGAACCCGAAATGCAAGTTACAGTGCAGGCCAACAAAATAGATACAGTGCAACCGACAGTAAAAACTGAAGGATAGTCAAGCATGACCGACAGACAGAACTGAAAGTTAGTTGCAGCCCGCAAAAAGTGGATCTGACTTCCATGTCAGATAAAGCAAGGGTATTCTATTTATAGGATATTTAATTATTTTTAAATCCATTTCTTTAGGGACAATAAACATTAATGTAAGTGTTTTAACTAGTCTAACTAATTTAAAACACATAGACTAGGAGATCTAGGTGTAAGTTGTAAACCCGATCTTAGAGTTAACATTGTTTTTATCACAACTCGAGGAAGTCAATCCATCTATAAATAGATGATGTAATCATTCTTTAGAATGTGTGTAAAAAAGAGAGAGGAGAACAGAATGAACACATCTGTGGATTGAATTGAGAGTTTCAAGAACTAGAACAAAAAAAAAAGAATTTGGTTAGCAGAACCAAGAACAGAGGAAACCGATAATCAGAGGTATTGCTCAATCACAGCTAAGATGATATTATTTTTATGTGAACTACATAGGATCTGTATCAGCAATAGGAGATTGCATTTACTAGGTCAATTTGTAATTTGCTATCATTCTAACAAGTGGAGCAAAGTGTAAAAATTCCTTTCAAGAAAGGTGGATTTAACAGTCCAATATCAAATCTCTTAACCAAGTGCACACTTAACAGTGTTGCTAAAATCTCTTAACAGAGAAGACTTTAACAGGTCTCCACTGATACTCTAACAGGGTAGCTCATCATAAGTGATCAAATTGTAAGCCTTAACAAGCCCTTTCCATTATGCAGATAGTGAAGTTTTGTGGATACCATCCCCACCGCAATTTTTACTTCCTAACAGGAGTTTTCTGCAATATCATATCTTGTGTTATGTGTCAATTATGTTTATGAATGTTTCTATGAATGACTCACATGTTTATTAATGTTATGAATTGATATAACTTACTCAAAGATAGTGTAGATAAGATTGAATGGATATGCAATTGATTACAAAGGTTAATTGATTAAAGGATAAGAAAAAGTTTTAGAGGTACTAATTCACCCCTCCCCTCTCAGTTTTACTTCCCATTAAACCCAACAGAAAATGTGTCTGTATGAGTCTAAACGGAGTCTTCGAAGTTACAAAATTAGGGATTTTATAAGTAAAGTCACTAAAAAATGAGATTTCTACAAAATATGTCAATCAAAACCAAAAACTAACTGCACAACTATAAAATTTAGAAGATTTTAGCCAAAATAAAATAAAATTGTAGTGAAATTGGAGTCTGGATGACCAAGTTATGGCTTCTGAAAGTTGGACTGCAAAATCAAAACTGCAAATGGTGAGAGGGTAGAAAGTTCAACCTATGATGACATCAAAAAAGTGATGGAGTAAATTTGATGATCAAATGACCGTCAAGACAAAAAGAAAATTACCACTGTTAGATCTTCGTTGAAAATGTGGGAGATCCCGTGAGCTCGACTGTGTGACTGATAAATCTGTGTTGTACCTTGAGTTGCCAATGTGGATGCGGGTTGGAGCTCGGCAATCTATGATCACATTCTAGATTCATTGTGGGATCACAACACGATGCAATGAATGCGGGAGGGAGCGCAGATTTGGTTGCCGCTCAAAGCTCGCGATATGGTCCACACTGAGTGTGTCGACGAGCTCAGATCTGAAGATCCGAGTTGAGATAAATCCATTAAGGACCCGAGTTGATCTCGATAAGATGGAAGCCGAGTTGAAGAAAGTCTAATCTCCGCGTTGAATGATGATTGCCAGTACAGGTTGGTTGTGTCGCAGCTTGGATCATGGTGAAAGCGCAGGCAAATTGCGATTGATGGGCCTGAAGAAAGTGCACCGACCTGGTACATGATGTGTGTCACACTATTGATCTATTGAACATAGAGCTCAGTGGTCCATGTTTGAGATCGCGCTGAGATCGCTTGGGTTGTCGGAAAGAGAGGGGCTAGACCGAGTAATGATATATGATTCTCTGTTGAATATTCTCTGACAATCTGCAAACACTCTCTAATTTCATAGAATAGTGGTGGCCACAAACAACAACCATAGGAACAGTGGTGGGGTCCCCCACAAACAACAACCCCAGAATGTGCAGTCTAATAAAAAATCGATCAATATTTGAAAAAAAACCGAGCATGCAACATCTAGGTCCAATATGCAAAAACAATTTGACTTTTTCTTAAAGTAGACAAATTTATAGTCAAAATTGACCGAAACAACCACTCGGACGCAATGGTGAGGGCAGATCTTGCTCTAGACACATCCACAAGCTGTTAATCCTAGATTTGAATCGTGGCCCTCTAAAAGTTAAAGCAAAAATGACTCTCCAATGACTATGCAATGGACACTCCTATGATTCTGATACCATGTAAGTATTTTCCTAAGGCAATGAATGAAATGCCAAGATCTAGAAGCTTAATAGATAGCACAAACAAGAGAGACAAAATGATATGATCAAATGAATGATTCAATAATGATCAAATGATAATGGATAAATACAATGTAAATGAATGACTCAATAATGATCAAATGATAATGGATAAATACAATATAGGAGTGCATGCATATATAGGCAAAACAATAAGACTACATTATAAGGAGATGATAAGCTATCAACCACACTAGGTGGAATCACATGTCCACCAATGGTGGATCATCATCCATTTTATAATGAAGTATGTGCAAACATGTGCAACAATGAGAGGATGATAATATGATAAGAAAACTAAAGGTGGATCTCACACATAAAGTGGAATGAGATAACAACTATCACCACCTAAAGTGGAATTCTCCTACACGATGTGCTAAGATGAAATGCAAACTCCTAGGTGTCTACAATGCAAACTACTATGTAATGCATTATCCAAAGTAAGTTTAAGTAACGTGTCGTTAAGAATATTTAATTACACCAACATAGAGTTTTTGATTGAGATAATAAATGTTTTATTTTCTAAGATAATTTAAATTCTTATATGATGTTCTTTTATTTCTTTGAATGATCTAGTAAATTATAAAGGGTTTATGATTATTTCCTAATCTCTTATATTACATGTATGTACTTTAACATTTTTTAAGAATTGTAACTCTTTGGATTTTACTAATATCGATTTTAACTATTCTAATACATTTAAGAGGCTCAAAAAAATAGAAAAGGATTTTGTTCCGCTAGATTTCAATATCATATGACATAGAGAAAATAGGGGGTTTAAAGTTCCAATCTAGTGAAAAGTTTTCCTTCAAAGCATTTTGCAAGCCTTCATTCCCTACCATTGCACCTAGAAGGCTCAAAAGCTTCCATTTTCATTTATAGTTTAATAGATTTGAACATAGGAACCATTCTAAGAAAAAAAATCATTGAAGATTTTAAAAATATAAAATTTAAGATATCAAAATTTATACACAAAGTTAGTTAATTAGCAGTATTCAACCTTTAATAATCACATTAAATTTTAGAAACTAGCTAACTATAAGTAAAACCATATCATTTCTCTCAAAAGTATGTTCCTATCTAATACAAATGGCTTCAAATTTGTAAGTAGTGATTTTGACTTCTAGAGGTGGTTTTGAAAGAACTTGATAATAGTTATAAAATTCTTATGTGAAAAGGGAACGTTTCAGAAATTTTGAACCTCCTAATTGATGACACCCTTATTTCATCCCTTTGTCTACCCCCTCTCCATTGCAATTTGAGGTTTTATAGGCCAACTTTAGGAAGCTCATTTTTATCCATACATAGGCCTTTATGAGTATAATTTTATTTGAAGATTGAATTTTATTTTCTTTTTAGTGGATTCAACAAAAATTTGTTTTTGTGAGCTCTCAATGTAATATTTTCATTTCTACATTTTGCTTATTTTTTAAAAATTCTAATTTATTTTTGTTTATGCTTTTATAATTTTATACTTTAAATCTTTTTTAAAAAGTTTTGAGAATGATTTATAAATGCTCCTATCAAATACCTATTATTAGTTCCCACCCAAGGCATGTATACTCTTTCAGTCAGTTTAGATTTTTAATTAATTCAACCAATCACAATAGACAATTAAAAATTTTGAACAAAGTTTCTATAATTCTATTTAATTTTCTATTTTAATAAAAATTATCATTTATTTGTCTTCCTATTGGTCTATACTAGGAAGAAAATTCATATTTTTTCTTTTTAAAACTTAAATTGTACACAATCATTTAATGCAGCTTCCAAATCGTTGCTCAGATTACCCACAAAATTTGTTCATGTTTTACGTGATTTTTTTGCGGTTGTTCACAAAGTTTTTAACAAGTTCTTTGCAACCATATTCCGTTCTAATTTTAGGAAGAAATGGGTTTATTCTCAATTTACCGTTCTTTTCGTGAAGATTATGTGTTTATCCTCCTCATAGTTATTGTACTTATCGTAGGCAATATACTAGTGCATTCGGTTGTGCACCATTCGTGAATTAGTTTTGCCCCAATGAACCAATCCTAAGTCACTATTTTTTTGCTATTAAATATTTCTAATGTTTAAATATTTATTTATGAATTAAATAAATAATATAAATTACTTATCTGCTTTATGATTGGTATAATTGATTTGGTCTTATAGGACCCCTTTTTTTCGGAGCTTCACCAAATTTGTTATTGGGAAAGTTTTTAACATAGTTTGTAATATATAATTCATCTATCATTTAATTTATTTTGAAATTAGTTTTTTAATTTACAATATAGTATATTTTTATGAGATACTCTATTTAATATTTTATTATTATATT
>MU223225.1:7409278-7428961 GCA_018584345.1 Thuja plicata
ATAAACTCTAATAAAATGAAGCAGCCAGAATCTAATTTAATCCATACAATATAAGAGAACTGAAATGCTAGAGTATAGCCTTGGATAAGCTAATATGCATGCTATTTATTAATCTAGTAATAGAAAGGTACTATTAACCAATATTTATAAACATATAAAACCCTTTAAAGTATTGGGGTATTTGTTGGCATAACTGATGCAAAGATAAGATGAGTATGTTAGGGTATGTGTTTGATGCAGATCTGATGATAGGTTGATCAGTTATGATGTTGTCATTGATGTCAACTTAGTGTTAGTTGGTTGACAATGTGCTTTTTATCCTAATGTATGTTCAAGAGATTGGATCTAGAGCTGTGGTAAGACTTGGCATGTGCAATCGTAAAGGAAAACTTGGTGATGTCTCTATATGTTATATCTATGACAACACATGTTTATCATATGTATGGTGTAACTTATGATTGATTTAAGGTTGACAAGTCAACATGAAGATCAAGATGTAGCCAAGGAGGAATGATTTCATGATTGTGTCAAATAGGTTTGAATTCAGGTGTTGTGGTTTAGGATATGTTATCTTGACTATGTTATGGGGTTGTTGTTGCGACCACATCATGATTGGTGATCGAAAGACCGAATTTCACTGGACAGAAGATCGTTCAGTGAAAAGTAAAATAATTTCTTAGAAAAATCAGTCAGATCCTCAACCAGTGATGATGTATCATGTTGTGGTAAGTGGTTATCTATTCCAGGGATCAGAGTGATGTTGCAAATTGACGTGGATTGATGAGTTGGCATTTTTATGATCGTTATGATCAAATTTCTTGAAGTTTTCCAAGTACATTTGAAAGGGTGTTGTGGTTTGACTTTCCTTTGTCAAATCGATGTGTGGTTTGTATTGGCAATCAGAAAGATCTTTTTATTGATGGATTTGGTTTTGGTAATACACTTTGGAGGATTTTAGATGAAATTCAAATGTAATTAAGGCTATTTTTCCGCCTTAAGTTCTAAAACAGTTTATATATCATTTTGATTTATTATAAGAAGTGTATGTGGAAGAGAAAGATCGTGAATGCAGTTGTATGATCGTAGGGTTTGGAAATTTTGCATGTGAAGTAGAGATTGAGCTTGAACTAGATTTGTACTAGCAAAGGAGGAGTTCTATTTTCTCAAATCACTTTCACTTGTTGGTTCCTAACAGTTTCATCAAGACAAATCCCTTAATCGGGAAGACCCTAACAAGTCTGATTTGTAAATCCTTTAACCAGGTGACTCTTTGATTAGGGTTTGAAATCCCTTAACATGGTTACTCGTAACAAGGTAAATCTCTTAAAAGGGCTAGAGGTAAATCCCATAATCGAGTGGCTCCTAACAGGGTCTTTCTCTTAATCAAACATTTTGTAAGCTCCTAACAGGGATAAGCTCTTAATTAGACATACTTTAGAAGAGTGCAAAATTATTTGTGGGTGCCATCCCCACACGTAGTTTTTCCCGGTAGGGTTTCCATGAGAAAAATATTAGTATTATTGTGTTGCATGATTGTGGATGTTTATCTTCATTGGTTTGTTTATTCATGCAATGGATTTTAATTGATGCAAGTTGTTGAATGGTTTATGAAAAGTTTAATTTGTTAAATTACTAATTCACCCCCCTTCTCAGTAATATTGGATCTAATAATACAAACAATCGGTATCAAAGCATTGTTCCTCTTTGTGATAAGCCTTATAGATTGAGGAAAAGATCCGGTGATGAGGAATGAACCTCCCAAGTTCTCTAAAGACAACTACCTGGTATGTAGTGACAAAATGAAGTTATATATAAAAGGTATGGGATCACAATAATGGATACATGTCACATGCAAGTATACCACTCTTAATGGAACTCTAACTACAGATCAACTGAAGGAACAACATGAGAATACTCAATCACAAGAAGCTAGTGTAAGTAATATTGAATATGTTGATGTTCGTGGACTTGATACTGCTTATGATGTTTGGGAAAAGTTGAAACTAATCTATGGAGGAGATATTCATGTGCAAAAAACTAAGGAAGATAGTCGTAGAGGAAAGTATGATGACATGAAGATGGTAGAAGGAGAGAACATTGCACAATATGGTCAAAGAATAAAAGAAGTTGTCGGTTCTATTAGAGGTGCTGGTGGAACTATTGAGGAAGATTTTGTGGTAAGTAAAATGTTGAGAAATGTACTGCCTTCTTATTCCATTAGAGTGTATGCTATAAATAAGCTGAGAAATTTTGACAGTGTTACTGTAGATGGACTGATCGGTAATCTTACTACATTTGAGTTAAATAAATTTGATAACAATATTCCAAGAGTTGAGGCATCCTTCAAGGCACCAGTGTCTAATGTACCGGTAAGGAAAGGTAAAGAAATAAGTCATGATTCTAATTGCATTTCAAGTTACACCAAGGAACTTGAAGCTATCTTGGAAGATGAAAGGAAACAAGGAGAGTTTGAAGCACTACTACCAAAGAGATTTCCTAGAGGGACTGGTAGGTAAAAAGGAAAGCTACCACTAAAGTCTTTTTCATGTAATAAGATTGAATATATTTCTACTAGATGTCCTAATGGTGAACAAAATGATAAGTTCATAAATTTTAAGGGTAAAGGGAAGAAACAATGCTATATTGCAATTGATGAAGGAGTTATTGATGAAGAATCAGAAGATAACGAGGAAGAGGAGTTTGTATTTGTTGCACTCAAAGAAGATCCATCAGAAGGCGAAAAGAAATTGATTTCTCACATGGTACACAATGATAAATGGGTAATATACAATGGGTGCTCACATCACATAACTGGCGAAAAGAGTAAGTTCATTAAGCTTGATGAGTTTAATGGTGGTGTGGTAAGGTTTGGTAACAATACCCCTTGTTTGGTCAAAGGAAAATGAACTATTTCTTTGAATGGTAAGAGTAATACAAATGATTTTTATTTTGTTGATGGTCTAACACATAATTTGTTGAGAGTGGGACAGCTAAATGATAAAGCTTACAGACTGGAATTCAAAGGAGGTATATCCAGAATAATTAGAAGCTCGGGTGATGAGATTGATACTGGTAGGAAACTAGAGGTAATTTATTCCATCTAAATAATACTATGAACATTTGTTTGGTTGCAAAGGTTCAAGATAGTTGGCTATGTCATAGAAGGTTCTGTCATGTAAATTTTTATAGTTTAATCAAAGAGAGTAAGACAAATGCAATTAGGGGATTGCCACAATTAGTCAAGCCATGCAACATGATGTGTAAACAATGTCAACTGGGTAAGTTAACTAGTTATACTTTCAAGAGCAAGTCTTTTTCATCTAAGAGCATACTTGATTTGGTGCATACTGATCTTTGTGGGCCTATGTGACAGAGAAGTTATCTAGGTGATAGATATTTCATATTGTTTAATGATGACTATTCTAGAATGATGTGTGTAACTTTATTGAAGGAGAAGTCTGATGCATTCCATAAACTTAAAACATTCAAGGCACTGATTGAGAAGGAATCAAGTAAGAATTTGAAGTGTTTAAGTTTTAATAGAGGAGGTGAGTTTACATCTGCAAAATTTGTTAAGTATTGTGTAGATAATGGAATCAAGAGACAAATGTCTGCACCAAGGACTCTACAAAAAAAATTTATTGTAGAGAGGAAGAACAAAAATATAGTGGATGTTGCAAGGACAATGTTGATTCAAGGTGATGTACCGATAATATATTGGAGAGAAGCAATTAGTATTGTTGTCTACACACTGAACCGGGTGCAAGTAAAGAAAGGAACCAATAAGAAACCTTATGACCTATGGTATGATTATTCACCTAGTATTAAATATTTTAAAGTCTTTTGCGGTAGATGTTACATTAAGAGGGATGATTACACATGCAAGTTTTATCCAAAAAGTGATGACGGTATTTTCTTGGGATATTCTACTATAAGAAAAACATATAAGTGTTTCAATAAGAGAACTAACAAAATGATTGAGAGTGAAAATGTAAAGGTGGATGAATACCCTGAGAAATCTAGTAATTCAAGAAAGAAAGTAATAGAGGATGATTGAGAGATTGTGTATATTGAACTGGAAGTGCATGAACCAACTGAACAAAATAATGTGGAAGAAGTGATTCAACCGGAAGAAGAAGAAGCTCCTAGACCTAAACTGGTGATACCTAGGTATGTGAAGATGAATCACTCTACTAATTAGATTCTAGGTGATAAGAATACATGTGCTCTAACCAGAAGAAATCTTAGAGAAAGTAATTGTTTGATTTCCAAGATGAACCTAAGAAAGTGAAGGAAGAAATCAAGGATGAAGATTGGGTAAAATCTATGCAGGAAGAACTTGATCAAATTGAGAAAAATGATACATGGACACTTCTTCACAGACTTGGATAAAAATTTGATTGGTACCAAATGGGTTTTTAGGAAAAAATTGAATGAAGATGGAGATGTGATCAGAAATAAGGAAAGACTTGTATCTAAGGGCTATGCACAAGAAGAAGGACTAGACTATGGAGAGACTTTTTTTCCAGTGGAAAGATTGGAAGGGGTAAGAATTCTACTTGCTTATGCTTCTTATAAGAAGTAGATTTTTTTTTAGATGGATGTCAAGTGAGATTTCTTGAATGGAATTCTTGAAGAAGAGGTCTACATAGAACAAGCCGATAGTTTTACACTGACAAAGGAAAGGGACATGGTATGTAGGCTACAAAATACACTATATAGACTGAAACAAGCCCCAAGGCCATGGTATGAAAGGTTGCATTCTTATATTATTCAGATTGTTTTTAATAGAACAAGTGATGATAGTAATGTGTAACTAAAAGTTGAAGGAGATAAGTTGTTGATAGGTGAAGTATATGTTGATGATATAATCTTTCGAGGAAATGATGAGATGAGTTTGGCATTGGTTGATGAAATGTCAATGATTGGGGAGATCAAATTCTTTATTGGATTGTATGTTTCATAACTAAAGAATGGTATACATATCAGTCAATCCAAATATGTGAAAGAAGTACTCAAGCCTTTTGGTATGGATGACTCCAAACTGGTTGGAACCCCCACGGCAACAGGATGTAAATTGTCCAAGGATGATGAATATGATTCAGTAGATGCTACTTTGTATAGGTCTATGATAGGAAAGTTGCAGTACATGTTGTTCATAGTAGACCAGATATTGCTCAAGAGGTTGGAATAGTGGCCAGATTTCAAGAAAATCCCAAGGAATCTCATATGGTTGTATTCAAGAGGATACCCAGGTATTTGAAAGGGACATTTGACTATGGTATGTGGTATGGTCATGATGGTGATTTCTCTTTGAGTGTGTTTACTGATGCATACGGGGAAGTAAATGTTGATGATAAAAAGAGCACAAGTGGCGATGCATTCTTTTTAGGTGAAATGCTTGTGTCTTGGAAAAGAAAGAAGTAAAATTTTATCTCACAATCTACTGCAGAAGCAAAGTATGTCACACCAGCTATAAATTGTACACAAATTGCATGGATGAAGAAGATTCTTGAAGGTATCCAAGAAAAGGTGACTGAACTGATAACTATTGTTTCTGACAATACAAGTCCACTAAATATTTCCAAGAATCCAGTAAGGCATTCCAAGACTAAGCACACTGCAATTAAGTATCACTTTCTGAGAGAGAAAGTGTAGGAGAAGGAGGTGAAGTTGGAATATGTAGCAGCAAAGGAGAAGATAGAATATATCTTCACAAATCCACTACCTAAGGATAATTTTAAGTACCTTAGAGGTAAGCTATGGGTTATGCCCCTACTTTAACATAACTAAGATTCTATTGGTGCATCAATCCAGTGGATTTATTTCTATATCTTTAATTGTGGATTGATGTTAGGGAGACTAATCCATAGGGGGGAAGTCAGAAAGAAATGAAGACAATTGCGGAAGATGAAGACTTGGACATATTGCATCTTTGGAACTATTGTCAAAGGGGCAAAAGAATCAGTAAAGGGAGAGAAACTATGAAAGACAAAGGAGGAGAAAACCAGAGATCAGGAATAGAGAATTAAAAAATATATCAGCTAAGGGGGAGCATTTTTGGTATTTAGATATTTTCTTGGTATTGTTGGTGTTGTCATAAATTCCAAAGGGGGAGATTGTTGGCATAATTGATGCATAGATAAGTTGAGTATGTTATGTTATGTATTTGATGCAGATCTGATGATAGGTTGATCAATTATGATATTCTCATTGATGTCAAATTAGTGTTTGTTGGTTGACAATGTGCCTGCTATGTTGATGTATGTTCAAGAGGTTGGATCCAGAGCTATGGTAAGAGTTGGAATGTGTGATTGTAAAGGAAGACTAAGTGATGTCTCTAGGTGTTTTATCTATGACCACACAAGTTTATCATATGTATGGTGTGACTTATGATTGATTGAAGGTTGACAAATCAACATGAAGAACATGATGTAGCCAAGGAGGAATGATTTGATGATTGTGTCAAATAGGTTTGAATTCAGGTGTTTTCATTTAGGATATGTTATCTTGACTATGTTATGGGGTTGTTGTTTCGACCACATCATGATTGGTGACCGAAAAACTTAGTTTCAATTGATAAAAGATCGATCAGTGAAAAGTAAAAGAACTTCTTATAAAAATCATTCAGATCCTCAATCGATGATGATGCATCATGTTTTGGTAAATGGTTATATGTTCTACGGATCATAGTGAAGTTGCAGACCAACATGGATAGATGAGTTGGCATTTTTATGATAGTTATGATCAAATTTCTTGAAGTTGTGCAAGTACATTGGAAAGTGTGTTGTAGTTTGACATTTCTTTATCAAATCGATTTGTGGCTTGTATTGGCCATCAAAAAAATATTTTTATCAATGGATTTGGTTTTGGTAATACATTTTGGCATATTTGAGATGAAATTTAAATATAATTAAGGTTGTTTTAGCGCCTTAAGTTGTAAAATGTTTTATATATCATTTTAATGTATTATGAGAAGTGTGTGTATAGAAGAGATAATCTTGAATACAATTGTGTGATTGTAGGGTTTGGATAGTCTGCATGTGAAGAAGAGATTGAGTTTGAACTGGATTTGTACTAGTAGAGGAGGAGTTCTATTTTCTCAAATCACTTTCACTTGTTGATTCCTAACAGTTTGATCAAGACAAATCCCTTAACCAGGTAGACCATAATAGGTCTGATTTGTAAATCCTTTAACCAAGTGACTCTTTAGTTAGGGTTTGAAATCCCTTAATAGGGTCATTCCTATCAAGGTAAAGCTCCTAACAGGGCTAGAGGTAAATCCCTTAATCAGGTGGCTCCTAATAGGGTCTTGCTCTTAATCGAGCATTTTGTGAGCTCCTAACAAGGCTAAGATCTTAACTAGGCATACTTTAGAAGACTACAACATTATTTGTGTGTGTCATCCCCACACGTAGTTTTTCCCAATTGGGTTTCCACAAGAAAAATATTGGTGTTATTGTGTTGCATGGTTGTGGATGTTTATCCTCATTGGTTTGTTTATTCATGCAATGGATGCTAATTTATGCAAGTTGTTGAATGGTTTATGAAAAGTTTAATTTGTTAGATTACTGATTCACTTGCCCTTTCAGTAATCTTGGATCTAATAATACTATTAATATTATCTTTAGATAAATCTGAATTAGTATCATAACTGATCAAAATTGGCTTGAAGTGAAGCCGAACTAGACTTGATTATATATATATATATATATATATATATATAGTAATGGAAGAGAATAACTGAGATAACAATTAAATACCTACACATGATATTATCAGGGATTCAAATATTATATGAGATTGTGCCATCTGCACCCATATTAGTCAATTCATCTACCAATTTATTACCTTTTCTACGAATATGATTAATTATAAGTGTAGATACCTAAATTTGATTAACAAATTGAATTAAATTCAGTCATCTTGCTCACATTATTGATTAAATAATTACGCATTATTTAATTAATTAATGTTATCCTTTTAGCGTAATTAATTTAATTAAATAGGTATAGTCCAATTAATCTAATAGCAACCAACAACCATTTAATTAATTAAATCCTCCTTCCTCTATTAATTTAAATAAGTAGACTTATCTATTTAAATTAATTCACTTTATCCTACTATCTTAGTTGTGATTAAATAAATCCTATTTAATCTATTAGAGCACATGGCTCCTAACTTTAACCCCTAACCTAACCTATCCCAACCACTTGACCCTTGGTTCTAACTCAACCCAACCCCTTCATACATATTAATCTTTCTCAATTAGTTAATCAACCTTGATTAACTAATTAACCCCTCCATGTATTCTCTCCTCTCATCACATCCTCCTAATCCTCCCACTTGTCCTCTAATCCAAACCTATTTACTCCTTAAACATTTACACAATTATAATCCAAGGATTAAGAAATCATAACCCTCTCCCAAGTTAATCCTCATGTCACATCCCTCAAATCCCCAACCATATGCATTTAAGTCTTCCTTAAATGCTCTTACATCTCTCTTACACACTCCATCCATCTCTTACATCTTCATCCCCTCTCACATCTCCCAAAATGGTCATATTCCCCCATTCTTCCAAACCTGTCTCCTTGCGACACTTGTCACAATGAGAGGCATTTGATAAAGCACAATCCATGTGCTCTCTCTCAAATGCATCTCCACCCTTCCTCAAGTTTGCATCTTGACCCTTCATTTCTCCCTCCATTTGCCTATAAATTGAAGGCCTTTTTCCTTCATTTTCATCCACCTTTTATGCAAAGTTACCATGCCATTTTGAAGAACAAGAATCAATCATCCTAGCCTTATTATGCCAAAATATTTCCAAAACCAATTCTATGAAGCTTGAGCACCAACATTTGAGCACACATCCAATCCAATCTTGGACAAATCTACACATCAAGGAGGCTTCACTGTTTTAAGAAGGTTTGCACATTCTTAGGTCCTTTTGGTGCTTTTGGTTCTCCTTTTGTCTTAACATATATGTTTGTTTGAGTAGTGTAGTGAATGCTTTTAATATTAATTGTATTCCTTTTTCTATTGTTATTTACATTCACACATTTTGGCACATCCCATGGGACCCACTTCACGGGTCATTTTATTTATTTCTATCTTATTTCTTTGTAAAAAATTAACTAAAAACTAACATTTTTATCATTTGAGTGCTTTCTTGCAATGATTTTGGGTGTTTACAGGTCAGAACAAGGAAGAAAAGGCAGTCGCATTCTCAAAATAATCAACCTTTTTTACATAGCAAAACATCTTAAAACCAGACAAGACCGTGGGCACCTTCGGCGGGAACGCGGTTAGAGTCAGTGGGATCACAATCCCGCAAATTGTTCTTCTTTGTCTGGTAGAGACATGTTTCTTCTCTATTTTCTATCTTTTTTCATTCTTTTATGAGCCTGCGAGAAGGCATTCCCGCTGGACCTTGTAGCATTCCCACACATCTTTGTTAAAAAAAAAATAGAACCCGCGGGAATGCTGGTCAAACCCGTGGGAATGAAGACAAAATAAACCTGTGGGAATGCTTATAAAACCTGTAGGAATGCTAATTTCTTATGCAAGATCACCTGTCATAGTCTATATTTTTGGTTTTTATGTAGATCTGCGGGATCACTTGTTCACGAGTTGTATTTTCTATGTCTGTGCAGGTTGGCAGGATCGTGGGGACAGTTGGAGGGATCACTGTTTAAATTTTTTAAATAAACATAATCAACCCACTTTGATTTGGTTCCCTAAAACTGACCTTGTGTGTGCCACATCATTTCACACTTCCTTTTGGGTTTAAAATTGACATTGGTTAAAATTGAACAACTCAATCAAACATTTCAATTTGGGCTTAAAATTTAAAAAAAAAATCATATATCTCCTTTTGGTGTACTAAAATTGAAAAAAACAAATCTAACATCTAGACTTGGTGCATTAAAATGAACAATCTTTGCGAGTTTGCTTATGTTCTAGATTACAAAACATTGCCTAACTTGTTGGAAATTCAATCACGTTCTTGAAGTCTTTGGTGTACTTGCACAAAGTTTGTTAGAGAGAAACCTCACATCATACACTATCCTCTCCCACTGGCTCTCGTGGTTGATTGGTGCAAGAGAAAAATGATTGTGACCTCTTAAATATTTTACTTTTCTTAGAGAGGCCTGTTTATAGGGAGCGTTTCCCCTTTAGAGGATGACCTCAAACCAATAAATACATTGACCGATATATACATAAGCCAATGAACAAAGGCTTGTCTTACATCCCACCAAGCTTGGGCGATACGTGTTGATGGTAGTCCGGACTAGGTGAATATCCCTAGCATATCGACATGGTCAACTAGGCTCTTAAGTGAGTCATGCACGTACAAACTGATTGGGGGAACACCACAGATATTACTAAGAACCAATTTTTAGAAGGAAAAAAACCTTATATATCTGTTGATACGGAAGGTCAGAGACTAACTAGGACACCCCACACGTACCCTTCATTGTGAGACATAAAATCCTTGAGGTTTTTGGATATTTGGGGTGAGAGGTTCTGGTGATTCTTGTATCATGGAGGGGAGCCAGTAACACTAGAATATCTACTTGCCCACTTTGTTTGAGGTATATGGAGAAATCCAAGTGGGGATTTAGCAAATAGTATCCTATCTAGCCTAGGTTGTGAATATGTTTGGTTCTAAATATGAACTTTGTGTTTTATGTACTTCATTCACTTACACATCTTTTTACCAAAAAATAAGTCAAATTCTCACCAAAATCCAACATTTTTCAAGTCAAACACTTAGCCCAAATTTCTAGTCCAAAATCACTCGTCTCTACAGTTCTTCCATCCTAATTTCATAATCACATCCTTACTATTATCTTGCAACATTTTCTTATAGTATCATCAGATCCACCATTTCTCCCCATATCCTAGGCTAGAAAAGTCATCTTCGTCATTCCTCATCACCTTTCCATCTTCTTCAGAGTCAATCTTTTCTCCTATCCTGAGCTTAATCCAAAATCCTAGTCTAAGCCTACTGTCCATCCTAATATAAGCTTTAATCTTTCATCCATCTTTCCTTCATTTATATCCAAATATTTAGCTAATCAACACCTCACAATCCTATTATGTTGAGTTTGATCATCCTACCTTTTATTCCACTTCATCCTATTCCAATGATGATGAGATTCTTGTTGATCATGATGAGTACATTGAAAACCTTAGCAAGTTTTCTCCAAGCATCCTCCAAAATCCAATCATTCCTCCACACAACCCCATCATGTCTCCATGCATATCCACTAGCACTCCTTATCATACCTTTGACAAGGGAAACCCATCTTATCCTCTATCTACATCCCCATCCTATGTCATACCTGCATGTCCCACTCACATGAAATTCACACCTTCATCTTCTCCTATGGTCATATCCAAAACTCCATCTTTCCACAACAAAACTACCAACTACATCCCTAATCCAAATCCACCATCTCCTTATCCTCCAACCCATTTTCCAATCTACAATCCTACTCCTCCATTTTCTTCGATCAATCACCATGATCCCCATGCTATTGCTAATGTACCATCCAATCTATCCTACCTTTCTCCTCCATCCGCTCCATCTTATCCCAATCTTCCATCTTCCATTTCCACCTGCATTAACACAAATCCCCTTCCCTAATCCACCCACATCTCTCAATCCACTTCATATTCCATACCCCAATCCATCATTTCTCCTTCATCAGTTAGTCAATCCAGTTCACAAGTCACCTCCATGCCTGGTTATGTGAACTACCTAGCCATGCCTATACCCGTTTCCAAACCATCATTCATTCAAACAAGCTTGCAATCCACTAATACACCTCCATACATAAACTACCCTAGTTTCCCACCATCTACTTCTACTAACCATTCACCCCAACCTGAAACACGCAGGTCTCCAAGGACCTTCACAAGGAAGCCATCGCAAAATCCATCTCTTAAAGTTGAAGAGTCATGTCATATCACTAGTGATGAGGCCTTTCTATCTCCCACAACCATCATGCCTCTTCCATCTCCCACGCCTATCATTTCCCTTCCACCTCCCATACTTATTAATCCTCTTCCATCTCCTAACACCATTGAAGTCCTCCCATTCGTTGACTCCACCCAATCCCCGTCCTCATCTTCTCCTTTTGATGTTATCCACACCACATCCAATGAATCTCATAAGTCCACCCATCTTCCCTCTATCCTAATTAAAGAATATCCCATCCTTCCATCCACCCCATCTAAAGAATCCATCCCTACATCCCCCATCACAATATCCACACCAATCCAATCATGTCAAGATCTTGTCCAAAAGCATGTTGAAACATTCATTTATCTAAATCAAGATCCTACCATCCCACTTCCTCCATCTCACAGTCCATTTTCATCCACTCCTCCAAATCAAGATCCTACCATCACAATTCCTCCATCTCATGATCCATTCTCATCCACTCCTAATTCAAATCAAGATCACATCATTCCATCCACTCCATCTCAAGATCCATTACCCCATCTAAATCAAGATCACAACATCCCATCTCCTCCACTTCATGATACTTTATTATCTCCAATCCAAACTATCCCACCACCATCATTATATCCCCTTGGCTCACTTACATTCATCCATGGTGGTCCACTTGAAGCAAAAGAAATAAACTTCATATCCACCATTTACACTCCACCTAATAATGGACTCGCATCTTGTTCCCTAAGGGAGAAGTATCCTATCTTGGATCGAATGCTAAGAAAATGGAACTATCAAGGTAAAGGATTAGGCCTAAATGAGAAAGGTGCCTTGGAGCCCATCCATGCAAAAAACATCCACAATCTAGTGGTCTTGGTTGCACATCTCGAGGCCCTTCATCCAAAAATATTGGTACAACTCATGCAAATTTCAAGCATTATTTCAAACCCAGCATTGCATCTTCCCATCATTCCTCCAAAACATTTAACACCATCCTCTCTCCTCTGTCATTGCAACCTAATACAACCTACCACATTCCTCCTTCATCCTCTAAATCCATTTTGGGCCCCTATGTCCCAAAATTAACCATTGCATATCCTCCACATACTAAATCCATTTTGGGCCCTTACTTCCCAAAATCCCATCCCCCATCGTATCTCAATCATTCCTTCAACCACCAACCCCATATAAAAAATTTTCCCCCTAACATTCCCAATCAGGATCAACAAAAGCACACACCCATATGCCCCATTCACTATCCTCCCTCCATCACTCCATCCATATTTCCTCCATCCCATGCAATTTCTCATAATGTTACTCATTATAATTTGGATGCCAAATCACAAATTCATAAATCTAAAAATCCACAACTATCTAAAGATTCCCATGTCAACTCCAAAAGACATGCTCAAGAAAAGAAAAATCCAATAAAAAATGGCACTACATCCCAAAGGCCCATCAAAGAAAAAGGAAAAACTATGTGGATCCCAAAGCAACAAGATGAAATGCATCAAAAAGAAAAATCCACAATGGCATCCAAAGTTGTTAATCCTCCAGCTAAACATTCCTCTCCACCATCTCCTAAATCTATTTTGGGTCCCTATGTCCCAAAACTCCTGACATAACTCCTACATCATATCCCCATATACCATCCACTTCCTATCCACGCTTTTCACACACTTCACAAAATGTGCCAATGTTGGTCCTTACAACATCCCCCCATCAAACTCACTTTCCATCATTTAATCCAAATGCTCCTGACCACCATATCCCTTACCCCACATATATCTCCCATCCTCACCATCTGATCCACGCCTTTGCATAAACCACTCATCCCTAATAAGGTTGTACTGGCCTCCACCTAGCACTATAAATGGGATCCTACTACCTTGATATCAAACTTCATGCTTGATTCCCCCATCCATCTCTTCCTCATCATTCCATCCACAAGCTCCCTCCAAAAATTCCCAAAAAAAAGAAAAAAAAGAAAAAAAAAGTAAAGAGAAATAAGCATCCAATGGTGAAAACTTGGAAAACATGCGTCTTGGACAAGTACCATGATGAAAACCTAGTAGACAGGCATCATGTGTAATCCCTCCATCCAGTTTCTCTCCACACTTGGGGGCAAGTTCCTCTAGCAAGCATCCATCACTTCATCCCATTTTTTCCCACACCTATCATGCCATGTCTATTATACCTCCGCCATCCTCCTTTGGATCATGATAAAAATAAAAAATAAAATCTATAGTGTATACATGCTTTTGGACACCTCTTGGCATCCATTTCTGTATCACCCATTTCATCCACCTATCATCCTTACCTATCCACCATCCCATCTTCCATCCCCCTCCTTCCTTCAACCACCATATTATCTTCTATCTCCCTCTCTCCTCCTCTATTCATCCTATCTTCCATCCTATCATACCCCCTCCTAGTGCCTCCTAACACATGACCTATCCTAAGCGGGGGCATCTTATCCCTTGGTGAAATAGTCCTTGGAGACCTTATCATATTCAAATTTCACCTCCCAAATCTTGTCTATCACCACCCATTGATATCCACATTTCACCTTCCGAATCTTGTCTATCGCCGCCCATTCATACCCATCTTTAATCTCCCAAATCCTCCTCTCATATCCATCTTTCATCTCCAATTCTTTCACCTCTCCAATCCTTATCTCCCTTCCATCCCTTCACTCATAATCCTTCCATCCATCCACCCTTGTATTTTAATGCTCTTGTCTCCCCATCCCCTAGCACCTTTGTCATCTCCCCATCCCCTAGCACCTCTTCCATCTCTCCATCCCTCCTGCATCCTTGTCATTGGTATCTAGCTCTAGGATACCCCCATCCATCTAATGCCATCCATTCCTATCCCAATGCTCGTCGCAATCTACCAGCCCATGTAAATCTTAGCCATCTCCTCCAATTGTCCTAAAAATCAAACATCAATCAACCCATCCAATAACATCCTTGGTCTTATTCCTAGCCATGTTGAAAGCCTTCATCTCAATTAATCATCATCATTTGGATGCATCCTTCCCAATCCTTGTGTTGTTTTGGGATATATCATTCCCACATCACCCTTTCCACCATCAATCTGTCTTGGCTTTTCAGCTCAACCAGGGAAACATCATGCATATCCCCATAATCTCATCCATCATCCCAAGCCCTTCTACATCTTGTAATTAGTGTCATATCTATAGCGTCGGTCATGTCTCCGCCTAGGCTCATTTGTACATACATGTCTTTAGATCTTGTCTTTTATGTTAGTTATTCTTTGTGTCATCATGGCCTTTGTCCCTATCCAGCTAGCACTTCAACAATCATCCCTTAGTTCCTTGGAGGTTCGAGTGTCTTGCTTGTCTCTTGTCATAAGGAATCCTAGTTTAGCAATCCATCAATTAGTCTTTGAAGGATGTATCCTTCCTCATATATGGCCAATCAATCATCAATCCATCATCCTCCATATGGAAAAAGGTAGGTAAGATGCTTGTTATTTCTTTGGTGCTTTTTTTATCTTTGTTTATCATTTTTAAGCTTCCTTGTTTTACCTCCTCATGGTCGTCGTGATCTTTAATATCATAGTGTGTTGTGAATGGTGAAACTAGGGACAAGGTCTTGATTTTTTTTCTTTTTGTGTGTGTGTTTGTGGGTTCCTTAGCAGCGTATCCACCCTAGTTCTCTGTAACTCAAGCATGATGCTAGGAAAATCCTTGCATATTTTTTGAGTCAATCCATGTAACATCTTTGACAAGGCCTTGGTTCTTCATAACCTTGGCTAGTCTCTCATATTGCTATATCAAAATAAGTGATCACTACATGACATCTCCCATTTGGGAGGTGCCATCTCAAGCTTCATATCCCTCCATTCACTTATCCTTCTCTCATCTTGCATACATCCTCTCATCCATTTCGAGAGTACACTCATGTTCTCTTCAACCTGCCTGTCCTCTCGAGGGGGCATCATCATCCTCATCTCCCATCATCTTTCCTCCTAGTCACTCTTTTGAATGACTGGGGCATCTCTCCTAATTGAATCATCTTCTTCCTACCTCTATGTCTTAATCTTGTTTGAAATGATGCTACTTCGTAACACCACCTCAAAGAGGGGCAAAATGTAGACACCTAAATTTGATTAACAAATTTAATTAAATTCAATCATCTTTCTCACATTATTGATTAAATAATTACACATTGTTTAATTGATTAATATTGTCCTTTTAGCTTAATTAATTTAATTAATTAGGTATAGTCCAATTAATATAATGGAACCCCACAACCATTTAATTAATTAAATCCCCCTCCCTCTATTAATTTAAATAAATAGACTTATATATTTAAATTAATTCACTTTATCCTACTAGCCTACTTGTGACTAAATAAATCTTATTTAATCTATTAGAGCACATGACTCCTAAATTTAACCCCTAACCTAACCTATCCCAACCACTTGACCCTTGGTTCTAACTCAACCCATCCCCTTAATACATACTAATATTTCTCAATTAGTTAATCAACCCTGATTAACTAATTAACCCCTCCACTCATTCTCTCCCCTCCCATCACATCTTCCTAATCCTCCCACTTGTCCTCTAATCCAAACCTAATAACTCCCTAAACATTTTCACAATCATAATCCAAGGATTAAGAAATCCTAACCCTCTCCCAAGTTAACCCTCGTGTCACATCCCTCAAATCCCCAACCATATGCATTTAAGTCTTCCTTAAATGCTCTTACATCCCTCTTACACACTCCATCCATCTCTTACATCTTTGTCCCCTCTCACGTCTCCCAAAATTGTCACATTCCCCCATTCTTCCAAACCTCTTTCCTTGCAACACTTATCACAATGAGAGGTATTTGAGAAAGTACAATCCATGTGCTCTCTCTCAAATGCATCTCCACCCTTCCTCAAGTTTTCATCTTGACCCTTCATTTCTCCCTCTATTTGCCTATAAATTGAAGATTTTTTTCCTTCATTTTCATCCACCCTTTATGCAAAGTTACCATGCAATTTTGAAGGACAAGAATCAATCATCCTAGCCTTATTATGCCAAAATATTTCCAAAACTAATTCTTTGAAGCTTGAGCACCAACATTTGAGCACACATCCAATCCAAGCTTGGACAAATCTACACATCAAGGAGGCTTCACAGTTTTATGAAGGTTTGCACATTCTTAGGCCCTTTTGGTGCTTTTGGTTCTCCTTTTGTCTTAACATATATGTTTGTTTGAGTAGTGTAGTGAATATTTTTAATATTAATTGTATTCCTTTTGCTATTGCTATTTTCACTCACACAATAAGATTATCAAAGTAAGCTATAATTCCAAGGGTTCTTTCTAGTTTGGTATTAATCTTCCAATTAGGAGTGTTTCTAGTTCTTAATGCATTAATGATAATTTGTGAATCGCCTTCAATCTCTAGTTGCTGGATACCTAGCTTATTACATAAGAGTAAACCCTTCACTAATGTCTCAATTTCAACAATGTTGTTAGTAGTTTCCCCAATTGTTTTTTCTAATTTACCACATAAAATTTCATTCTATTTGTGAACTACAAACCCAATTCCATCTATACCCGGGTTACCCTGAGATGCACCATAGAATTTTAATTTATACCATCCATATTGGGGAGTGCTCCATTTACAAGCTTCTCTTGCCTTCTTACTATCCTTCCCACCTTTTCCACATTGAGGTGGGATGATTAATCCAAACCACTCTTTTCTAATAGAGCTATCCCAAAGAGTGAATATACCCTCAATATGGTTCATGTTTCTAAGTCTATTGTTTATTGTTTCCACTATGCATGCTTCAATCTTGTTTTGTAGACACTCTGCACTCATCTTCTTATCCTAAAAATTTCTCTTATTTTGTTCTTTCCAAAGTTCCCAAACTAGAACAGACCGGACAATCTTCCAAATGTGTTGTTATGGAAATCTTATGTTGAGCATTAGGCCACACCTTTAGATGGTCCATTAAGGTGTAAGAAAACACTGTTTTCCAATTAAGATATGTGATCAATTGTTTCTTCCTGATTTTCACATAATACACACCTAGATGGGCCCTCAAAGCCAATTTTCCTAAGCCATTTTGTCGTTAATATCATTTTACTGAAATATCCCATTATACATGCCTACTTTTGGTACACATTTCTTATCCAAGCAAAGGTTCAATGAAAGGTTTGATTCTTGTCACTGCTAGGCCTTGATTAAAAAAATTTAACCATCTTTAACCTTGTAGGAATGAGACTTGGATTCTGTCCAAATTAATTTATTTACTCTATTTTTTAATGTAATTTTCCTATCATTGAGAATTTTACTTAATTCTGCCTACTCCTCTTTGGTTAGGGGGGTTTTATCTAGGGATTTCCAATTCCACCCTAGGTTGGGGTCTCCTAAGGGAATTTCTATATAGTCTTTAACATACATCCCCCACTGATTGGTTAGTACATTTTTTTTATTCTAGGGGTAACAATACTATCCAGAGCAACATATCCACCCCAAGAATCCTCCCAGAATAGGGCAGATTCAACATTTCCTATATCGCACAAGATTTTTTCTCTAATAATCTCTCTACAATGTAGGATAAAGTTTTGGGCTCTAGATCCTTTAGGAGGATTGTTGGTATTATATTTACAACATACTAATAATATTTATACTCTTATAATATAAAATTTTAAAATATTATTTAATAAATTATATTTATTGTTGTATTATATTAACATAAATAAGATAAATAACATCGATACTATATATAATAATAAATAAATAAATAAAAGATATATTAATAAATATATTACAATAAGTTTAAATGTCACAAGTATGCAAAACTCTGTAGTAAAACCATTACATATAATAATTATAAGCATGCATTTATTATTAAAAAATTTACAATAAAAATTATTTGATTTTTTCCACATCTACATTCCAACATGTGGTTCAATTCATGTAAATGCAACGAAAGAGAAATGCTTATAAATACGACATTCACCTTGGCAATTTGTAGTGATCCCCATATGAAAGATATTGTATCTTTGATTTTTGTTATTAACAAAAAATTAAATTATTCTATTGAAAAAAAAATATTTATGATAAAAAAATGTAGTTTACATTGTATTTTCTACAATAACTCCAATATTACAAATAGAATGACAAGGACTAACATTTACAGTTATAACTAGGGTAAAAAGATTGAAAGCCCTCCACATTCAACCAACATTCTCCTTTGCATGGTGCTTTAAAATCTAATACAAATACTATTACTATAGAATATAAAGGTACACAATTACCAATCCAATCCTTTTACATGCTAATTTCAATTATTCACAATACATGAATCTCACTTAACTAATTTTTTCATTCTTGGAAACCCACTCTAATGCATTAAAAACTCACTTATAACAAGTCAATGTCGACAACAAATAATAGTAATATTTAATCCAGTCAACTTACTTTCTAAAAATCACCTCATAACAAGGTCATCTTTTAAAGTTGAACATCAACAACAAAGAAGACATGTCAATGCCAAAATCAAATATATTAAATGTAATCTATTTCATAATTTGATTGTGTCCTTATATTGTGAAAAAAACTAGAGTGTATAGTAAAGATCTTATAGCAATTGATTTTATGTTTATTATGGCATACCATAAAATATTATCACTATAAAAACTCTCTCTCTCTCTCTCTCTCTCTCTCTCTCTCTCTCTCTCTC
>MU223225.1:7429011-7439297 GCA_018584345.1 Thuja plicata
CTCTCTCTCTCTCTCTCTCTCTCTCTCTCTCTCTCTCTCTCTCTCTCTCTCTCTCTCTCTCTCTCTCTCTCTCTCTCTCTCTCTCTCTCTCTCTCTCTCTTCTTTTTCATCTATATATCTCTACTTTCCTTCCTTTCTAACTATTGGCAGGAACTTTGACGCATTGTGTCTCTTGTTTATAGATCTAATTTTAAGAAAGAAGCTTAAAATTATTTTCTTTAAAAAAATAAACGTTCAAAGGAAATATTTGGTGATTTGATAAATAAAAATTAGAATACACCGAGAAACGAATTATGTTAGATTTGGAAGGTACTTTCATAGGTTTGTGAATATAATAGATTTGTTGTACTATAGATGTTAATTTGATTAAAAAGGGTAAACTTTGGATATGTTATTTTTTTATTTCCAAGAAAATTTAAAAGTTACAAGTTCTATATACAAAACTTATACATGATTCAAATTAACCAATTTGTAAAAAGGACTTGTGATGAAATTAGAATATAAAGTTTGAGTATAGGTATTAGCCTTTTGTATAAGGTTGAGATTCCAATGTGGTTCTATCCTTAAGAAAACAATTGAGGGGAACCAAAGTAATTTATGAGCCTTATATGAATATTAATAATTAGTTCAAGCTTATTATTTTTCGATGTAGAAACAAACAAATTTCCTTATACTTAAAATAGCAAGAGCAAATAATCCACTATATTTTTTTATGCATGGATAGATTTCTAATGTCTATGAAATGGGTAAAACCAGATTGGTGTACTCCTTCAAAGGTCCCACTAGTGGAAAAAATTGACATCTTTTTTTGTTTAAATGCAAATAAAAGAAGAGAATAGGTAGACAGGACAACCATTTAGATTTGAATTCATATGGTTAGAACATTCAAGTTTGTTTCTTTTCTTTCTAAATGGTGAAAAAATGTAAAATTATGCCCACATAGGTGATTTATTAGTTGTCTTAAATTTAAAATTGTTAAATTTTAATTGAGAAGATGGAGTAGAGAAGCGTTTGAGAATGTTTTCTAGAAAAGGCAAAGGTTCCTAAGGAGTTGGAGGAGACTCCTGTAAGAATTATCTACCATAGGGTCTTTCAAGGGAGCTATTTGAAAGGATACAAGATTTAACTAAAATAGAAGGAAGCTCTATAAAAAGAAGAAATATATGTAGCATTCTTTATTCTTAATCCTTTTATGAAATCTGATGTTTCAATTCATTGATAAAATTAAAAGTCTTCTATTGACTTGTGCTAGATACAAAGTATCAATTTAACAAATTTGTGTATAATGTGAGATTATATTGTTGTAGTTAACTAATTAAATATAATTTTTTTCCTAGCAATGCTACTAAGATATGTGTGGCAAGATTTGTTGCACAATAAGCAATGGGGAAGGTTTATTAGGTCTTAGTGTTAAGGTATCCTAAAATACTCCAAATGTGAGGGAATATAATAAGTCATTAATGTACTATTTTTATGTTTTATAATTCATGGCATGACAACAAAAGAAGAGAACAACATATTAGTGAATATCGTGACAAAATTTAAAAATGACTCTGAATGACTTACACTTTTAAATAAATCAGAAGGCAAATTATTACAATGCACTACCGTTAATTATCAAATTAAACATATTTATTTTAAATAATTACACTTATTCCATTTCAAAGATTTTAAATTCCTAATCAAACTAAACATATTTATTTTAAATAATTACACTTATTCCATTTCAAATAAGCTTTAACTCACATTTATTTATGCAAGCCAAATAAAACCTTTAAAGTAAAAGATAATGGTAAAATTATTATTTACAATTTAAAAAATGATGGGAAGTAGAAAACGTAAATAAGTTGAACATCCTTTGACGTTTACGGAGTTGTTCAACCTCTTAATGATTGGATTATTGAAATATTGTTGAGAAGAGTTTTGGGTTGGTAAGAATGGTGGAAATAGGAGTGATAGACAATAAAACAAAATTAAAGGTTTTTCTATGTGTTTCTTGTGTAAGAGAATAAAATAAAACAACTCCTACCTAAAAAGAGTAGGTATATAGTATATATGATTTTGATAAATAATGTTATTTTGTATTTTTTTTATGAAAAGAATATAATATACTATTTTCATAAAAAAAAGATGGTAGAGGGTAAATTTAGAAATTTATTAAAAACTAAGATGTAACAATAAAATTTAAAACAATAAGTTTAAATAATAAGAACTAACAAAGTAAATTATCTATTAAGATATTTCATTTTATTTGAGTAGTATTTTGTGATAAATGATATTTAGAAATTGTTTGTATATTCAAAGATTTTGGAACTAATTTGTTAATATGTTTATAATTTTGTTTGGATTATTTTTATGTTTGTAAAAATGATTTCTATATTTAAGAACTTGATCTTTGTGCTTGCAAACTTGATTTTTGTTCATATAAATTCAACTCCCACATCATCGGTTTCAACTTTTGTGAAATTGATTTATATGTTTTTGAAAAATTTGAATTTGTTTCTGTTGATAGCTTGATATATAATAAAAGACTAGTGATATTAACGAACAAATGAACACCTTTGAGAGCTTGTTGAGCAAAGATACAGTCCTTAAATCCAATTTAACAATGTTTGCACAAGATTTCAAGACATGACATGAAATCATTCAATATGTTGAAACAATGTAAATGTTAATGTCACGATGAGACTATATGAAAACTAATGTCACAAGACAATTCTCTAATGTTCTATGAACTAAGATTAGATTGTCCAAATGGATTAGGGTTTGTCCATGTATATGCTATACTAATATATAATTTGAAGATTTTAAAATCTAAACTGGTTTATAACAATGAATGGCAAGATTCGACTCGTACTCATAATTAATTTAAAAATTTAAGACTTAAATACACGAATGTCAAATTCAAATTGAATACACAAGTAAATAAAATGATAAATTAAATTGAAACCTCTAAAATGTATAAAAATGTGATAGTTTTTAACTTGTACTTATATGTTATTTTACAAATTGTGTTGGATGATATCAGATTTGGATACTATTTATGTTGTTGATATTCATGTTTTGTCATTGATGTCAGCATATGTTTCTGTGGAGAGAACAGACTAGTTATTTGACTGGAAGAAGTGTACGAACACTGTACGAATGATTCAGAACGATCCAAGACAAGGATATGAAGAAGGATGTGTGATGACCTTATTCCTAAGGTCGCTTGACTTGAGGTTACATATTGGTGATGTTACAGATGCTTTAGTGAAGACTGGTTTCTGGACTGTGACAGTAATGCGTGACAGAGCATGTCTCTTTATTTTGCATATATCTTACAGATGAAGATGTTTCAGCTTATGCGAGCTTATGGGATGACTGAGGACACATTGAGGAATCTTTTTTGTTGATCGATAGTTGTGAGAGTATTGATGATGTCAGTTGTGGCGTGTATTCTGGAGGATACCCATTTGGTGGTCGACTTCAGACCTCTAACGTGTATTATGAATTGTGAGCGTGGATTGTAGATCTTGGAGTATAACTAATGTATTGTAATTGATGTTTACTTGTTATAGGTACCGTGTGTATCTTAGCAAGGGGTTAAACAATTATTTGTATATTGAGAAAGCCTAATTGGCCGACCTAATTAATTATTTGTGTATTGGAAAGCTTAATTGGTCGACCTAATGAATTATTATATTAGGGTATATATAGGATATCTTTTCTTTTGGAAAGATGTGGTAGAGATTGAAAAGGCAGAGAAGTGTGAAAGTTGCGAGGCTTGTTGGCTGCTGGATGTAGAGCAGAGTTTATGATAAGAATACTTCATTGGAACTGACCAAGCAAAGACAATTGCTATCAGACAGTTCACTGGATTGTATATTTTCTATATACACTTGTTGGGATTGTAAATTCTTGAGGGTAACATTAACCTTCTTTTGGCAGTGTGCCTGGGCAGTGAGCCCACTGTTACTCTTGACTCCTAACGGGGTCTGTCCTTTAATAGGGACTATGTACTGTAATGTTGTAATAAGCTCCTAACAAGGCTAAATATTTTAACAGGGATACTATACTCTAAGTACATCATGTGTGGGTGTTGATTCCCACCAGGGTTTTACCTTTAACAAGGTTTCCTCGACAACAAGTATTGTGTTATTGTGTTGGCATTAATTGTGTTATCATTTGCATTAAAGTTTTGTTTTATAAAGTTTAAAGTTTAATATGTTGTATGACAACTGATTCACCCCCCCTCTCAGTTGTGCTTGTGGATTGTTATTCCTAACAATTGGTATCAGAGCCATTGGTCCTTAGAGAGAAAGATTAATAGCTTGAGGTGATCCTGAAGATGACTTACTATAGGAAAGATAGTCCAAAATTTGATCCTGAAAACTTTGATAGTTGGAAGAACAAGATGAGAACGCATTTGCTATGTTTGGGAATTGACTACTGGATGATCATGAAAAAGAAGGAAAAGATAGCGACTGGGGATGATAAGAAGCTAATTTTATGTAATATGGTTGCAAGGGAATCATTGATCATCGCACTTTCTGAAGGTGAATTCATAGAGGTAAAAGACTTGGATTCTGCACATGATATTTGGACAAGATTGGAAGCATTATATATTGGAGATACGCTTACTAAATAGGAAAAGCTACAAAAATGGAAGAAAAATATGGAATCAATGAAGATGAGAGACAATGAGAACATTAGAGCATATGCACAAATAATTATTGAAGTGGTTACTAGCATCAGAAACTCTAGAGGTACTTACAGTGAGGAAGAAGTGATTGCAAAGATACTTAGATCTTTGACACCTATATACAAAACTAAAGTACAAGCTATAGAGGAGATTATACCTTTGACACCAAACTTCACTAGAGAAATGTTGATTGGGAAACTTACTACTTTTGAGGCCACAAAACTGGGAGATACTTTACCTAAAGTAGAGTCAGCATTCAAGGCAGCTGTTCATAGAAACAAAAAGACCTTATCTAGAATTGCAAACACCAACAATGGTGAATTGAGAGAAGAGCTTGGAGACTATGTTGATGAATGTGAACAGATACAGGAGGAAGAGAGAAAGATAGATGAAGTGGTAGCCCTGATCGCTAGAAGAGAAAAGAGAGGCAAGGGTAAATTTGAAGGCAAATTACCTTTGAAATGTTTTTCATGTAATAAGATTGGTCATTTTGCATCTCGATGTCCTACAAGAGTTCCAAAGTATAAACCTAAGTTTTACAAATCTAAGTATTCAAAAGACAAGGAATGTTATTATGCTAGTGAAGGCGTATCTGATGATGATGGTGACTATGATGAAGTTGGATTTATTGCTATTAAGGATGACGAACCTCTACATGAAGAAAAATCCTTAGTATCCTGTGTTGAAAATAAATTTGAATGGGTTATAGATAGTGGTTGTTCACATCATATGACAGGAAATAAAAATAAGTTTGTGAGTCTAAAAAGATATGATGGTGGTGTTGTTAGATTTGGTGACAATACTCCTAAGCTTATCATTGGAGTTGGATCCATTTCTCTGGATGCAAAGACTAATACTGACAATGTACTGCTTGTTGATGGACTTAATCATAACCTGTTGAGTGTTGGGCAGTTAGTGGAAAAAGGTTATAAATTGAAATTCATTGATGGGAAATGTTCAATCAGAAGAAAAATAGGAAACTTGATCGCATATGGTACTAAATCTAGAGGTAATGTATTTGAATTGAATACATTTCAAGCTTCTTATTTTATTCTGAAGGTTGATGACAGTTGGTTATGGCATAGAAGATTTTTTCATGTTAACTTTGATAACATTGTGAAGGCAAGTATAACTAATGTTGTGAGAGATTTACCTAATATTGTGAAGACATATAATACTATGTGTAGGGAGTGTGTTATGGGGAAGAAGACTAGAAGCAGTTTTAAAAGATAATCTTATTCAGCAAAAGGGAAGTTGGATCTGGTACATACAGATCTGTGTGTTCCTACAAGAACAAATCTTATTATGGTGATAGGTACTTTATAATTTTTGTTGATGACTTTTCTAGGATGATGTGGGTTACATATTTGAGAGAGAAATCTGAAGCATTTGACAAATTCAAGTTATTCAAAAAAAAAGTTGAGAATGACGCTGGTTTAAAGATAAAATATTTGAGATCAGACAGAGATGGTGAGTTTACATCAGATATATTTAATTTATAATGTGAGGAGCATGGAATATTCAGATAGACATTTGCACCTAGGACGCCACAACGGAATGGTATAGTAGAGCGAAGAAACAGAACAATATTAGATGTTGCAAGAACTATGTTGTTGGAAAGAAATGTATCACATGTTCATTGGAGGGAAGCTGTTGGTACTGATGTGTATACCTTGAACATAATTCAGATCAAAGAAGGTACAAGTAAGACTCCTTGTGAATTATGGTTTGATCATACACCTACTGTAAAATATTTCAGAATATTTGGAAGTAAATTTTATATCAAAAGAGATGATGAGATACGGAAGTTTGATGCTAGAAGTGATGAAGGAATTTTTCTTGGTTATTCTACTAAGAGCGAAGCATATGAATGTTTCAATCTGAGATTGAGAAAGTTGATTGAAAGCGCTAATGTGAGGATAGATGAAAAGTTTCAGATTCAGGAAAGAAAGTATGACTGTGGTCAAATTTCAGAAATAAAAGAGGTCAGTGTTGAACCTGAAGAACCTTTAATGGTTGATAATGAGATTGAAGATGAATTAATTGAGCTTCCTAAGACTCCTAAGACTCTGAGGTATGTTAAGAAGAACCATCCTGAAGAACAAATCATTGGTGATGCAAGTAAAGGTATGATGACTAGATCTAGAGTTAGAGATGAAATTTGTTTGATTTCTCAAGTTGAGCTGAAAACTACTGATGAAGCATATAAAGATGAATCTTGGACTAAAGCTATGCAATAAGAACTTGAACAAATAAAGAAAAACAATACTTGGGAATTGGTTCCAATACCTAAGAACAAAAATGTGATAGGAAATAAATGGGTTTTCAAAAACAAGATGGCTGACGGTGGTAAGAAATAAGGCTAGACTGGTTTGTAAAGGTTACTCGCAACAAGAAGGCATAGACTTTGAAGAAACATTTTCTCTCGTTGCTAGGCTAGAAGTTGTGAGATTATTTCTTGCTTATGCCAGACATAAAGACTTTAAATTATATCAGATGGATTTGAAATCAGTGTTCTTGAATGGAGATTTAGAAGAAGAAGTATACATAGAGCAACCTGATGGATTTCCTTTGACAGAAAATGAAGACATGGTTTGTAAGTTTAAGAAAGCATTGTATGGACTGAAACAAGTACCGAGAGCATGGTATGCAAGACTGGAAAAGTATCTAATTTGTCTTGGTTTCAGAAAAGGTAATGCAGACAGTAATTTATATTTAAGAACTGATGAAGATGGAATCTTGATCATAGAATTTTTTGTTGATGATATCATTTTTGGAGGCAATGATAAGATGAGTAAGAAGTTCTCTAAAGAAATGGAAAATGAATTTGAAATGTCAATGATTGGTGAAATGAAGTTTTTTCTTGGTTTGCAAATTAATCAGAGTAAGAATGGACTTTTATATCTCAGACCAAGTATCTTAAGGAAATGTTGAAAAAGTTTGGAATGGAAGATTGTAAACCTGTTGGGGTACCCATGGTGACTGGATACAAACTAACTAGTAATGATGAGACTCAAAGTGTATTTAAGACAAATTATAGATTGATGATTGGTGGTCTACAATATCTAACTCACACTAGACCATATATTTCTGATGCAGTTAGAATTGTGGCAAGATATCAAGAAGATCCTAAAGAGACACACCTTGCTGCTATAAAAAGAAATTTTAGATACTTGAAAGGAACAATAGAATATGGATTGTGGTATGAAAAATTAGAAGACTTTATTTTGCAGGCTTATACTGATGCTAATTGGGCAGGTAATCTGGATGATAGAAAGAGTGCAAGTGGTGGAGAATTTTTCCATGGGAAAAGGTTGGTTTCTTGGTTAAGTAAGAAGCAGGACTGTATTGCTCAGTCTACTGCTAAATCAAAGTATGTTGTTGCTGCAATAAATTTTACACAAGTTGTTTGGATGAAACAAATACTGAAGGACATTGGAATAGTTTTTGAAGAGCCAGTAGTTATCCACTGTGATAACATTAGCACAATGAATATGTCGAATAATCCTATAATGCATTCAAAGACTAAACATATTTCTATTAAGTACCATTTCTTGAGGGAGAAGGTAGCAGAGAAAGAGATTAGACTGGAGTATATTAGCACAAAGGAACATATAACAGATATATTTACAAAACCTTTGCCAAAAGATGTTTTTGAATATCTCAGAAGCATGCTTGGGTTAATAACCCCTCCAAGTGATGCAGACATGAATCAGTCCAGTGGATTTGAGAGCTATATCATTTTTTGGACTTGATGTATGGATCTACTCCTTAGGGGGAGTGATCGCATGAACACTATGGAGTACATTTGGGTGATTTTGCACCTGATCGTTACACATGAATATTTGAATAATATACACCTTACAAAAGATTAAAGATGAGTTATGGCACCCTTTTCCATTGTTGCCAAAGGGGTAAAGATTCTATGTGAAAATCCCTACTGTTCTGGGGAGATTTATGTTGAGGATATTGAGAAGATTGTATTGAGAGAGAGTACTTTTTGGGTTGATGGATTTTCTCATATGTTTTCATCAATGCCAAAGGGGGAGCTTGTTGGATGATATCATATTTGGATACTACTTATGATGTTGATATTCATGTTTTGTCACTGATGTCAACATATGTTTCTATGGAGAGAACATACTGGTTATTTGACTGGAAGAAGTGTACGGACACTGTACGGATGATTCAGAATGATCCAAGAGAAGGATATGAAGAAGGATGTGCGATGACCTTATTCCTAATGTCACTTGACTTTAGGTTATATATTGGTGATGTTACAGATAATTTAGTGAAGACTGGTTCTGGACTGTGACAGTAATGCTTGATAGAGAAGGTCTCCTTATTTTGTGTATATCTTACAGATGAAGATGTTTCAGCGTATGTGAGCTTATGGGATGACTGAGGACACATTGAGGATTTTTTTTTTGATCGATAGTTGTGAGAGTATTGGTGACGTCAATTGTGGTGTGTATTCTATAGGAGACCTATTTGGTGGCCGACTTCAGACCTGTAACGTGTATTATGAATTGTGAGCATGGATTGCAGATCTTGGAGTATAACTGATGTATTGTAATTGATGTTTACTTGTTATAGGTACCGTGTCTATCTTAGCAAGGGGTTAAACAATTATTTGTATATTGGGAAAGCCTAATTGGCTAACCTAATTAATTATTTGTGTATTGGGAAAGCTTAATTGGCCAACCTAATGAATTATTTTAATAGGGTATATATGGGAAATATTTTCTTTTGAAAATATGTGGTAGAGATTGAAAAGGTAGAGAAGTGTGAAAGTTGTGAGGCTTGTTGGTTGATGGATGTAGAGCAGAGTTTGTGATAAGAATACTTAATTGGAACTGACCAAGTAAAGACAATTTCTATTAGCCAATTCACTAGATTGTATATTTTCTATATACACTTGTTCATATTGTAAATCCTTGAGGGTGACATTAACCTTCTTTGGGCAGTGTGCCTGGGAAGTGAGCCCATTGTTACTCTTGACTCCTAACAAGGTATGTCCTTTAACAGAGACTATGTACTGTAATGTTGTAATAATCTCCTAACAAGGTATGTCCTTTAACAGAGACTATGTACTGTAATGTTGTAATAATCTCCTAACAAGGCTAAATCTTATAACATGGATAATATACTCTCAGTACATCATTTGTGGGTGATAATTCCCACCGGGGTTTTACCTTTAACAGGGTTTCCTCAACAACAAGTATTGTGTTATTGTATTGGCATTTACTATGTTATCATTTGCATTGAATTTTTGGTTTATAAATTAAAGTTTAATATTTTGTATCACAATTGATTCACCCCTGTAGGAATTGCAAACATGCAAATCCACAGACCCCGAATACACCTGCATGCAAGAACCTGATACAAAGAAGAAGCAAAAACATAAAAAGCTGAAGAACTCAGAAGTTGCTCAAAAATGAGAGAGCTAAATTTAATCTGAATTAATGAATAGAGATTACAAAGTTCGACCTTATAAAGGTGAACAAACCCTAAAACCTAAAAGCTAGGAAGCGCAATATAATTAATATAAAGTATTAATTATATGCACCTAAGTGAAAGCATAAGCCGAAAAAGAGTAAAC